>CATKZD010000012.1:43193-77784 GCA_949841015.1 Aplysina aerophoba | reverse complement strand
GGTAGTCAACTTCTTCCCATCCCCGTTGTCATTGTCCTTGGACTCTGCAAACCTGGGGGGGGAGATAAGGCACCAAATGGAGATGTTGAGCAATCAAGGCACCCCGAGGGGGGGAGGTTTACCTTCCTAGGTTCAGTAACCATGGTGACATGTACGCCAGACAGAAGAGCTTCTGTTGTGTGTCTGCCCGCTGTATGCTCCCGATGGCCTCAGTGAGGAACTCCAGGGTCAGCTGGGGCTCGTTGGCCGCCAGCTCCTCACTCACACGACGGATGTAGTGGACATCCAGCGCCGGGACACACAAGTCTGTGGGGGAGGGGGAGGGGAGGGGAGGGAACAGTAGCTGACCCAGCAGAGCTATAACCTGCACATCAGGTTCTTCAGATGTAACTCTCTAGAGACTGTCCCCTCTGTCCCGCCCCCAGGGACTGCCCCCTCAGACCTGACCCTTAGGGACTGTCCCCTCAGACCTGACCCTTAGGGACTGTCCCCTCAGACCCGTTCCTTAGAGACTATCCCCTCAGACCAGACCCCTAGGACTGTCCCCTCAGACCTGACCCCTAGGGACTGTCCCCTCAGACCCGTCCCCTATGCCCTGCCACCCAAGACAGCCCCTCACGCTGAGCCTCCAGGATGTGTCCCGTGAAGCGGAGCTGGAAGGCGTCCTTCATGGCGCAGAGCAGGTTGTACGCTGCCAGCCGCAGCATGGTGTTCGGGGAGCCCACGTTGTGCAGAGCAATGTTGAGGAAGGTGCCAGGGACGTCACTGGGCCGGAGCTGGCGCTCAGATATGTACCGTGACTGCATGGCAAACAGCAAAGGGTGAGGGAGCAATCACACACACCCTGGGTCCATCCCACCTGGGGGGAGGGGGGGGCAAGCAGAGGCTACTCACTGGCTGCTGGATCTGCCAGCGTGACAGCATCTGGTTGACCAGCTTCACGGTGGGCCAGGGGTCGGGTGCGGAGAAGTGCAGGCCCTGCTGAGCTGAGAGCAGCCGGATGGTGAACCGCTCCTTCCCCTCTTCCCCCACCTGGGCCTCCTTGATGGTGGAGATGTGGTGCACCTCGCGCATGAGCACCGCCTGACCAAACACCTGCTGCCTGTCATTGTGGGTGACAATGAAGCCCTCGGAAGTGACACGCAGGCTGACAGGGACTCGAGAAAGCTTCTCGCTAATCAGATACACAGGGGAGAACACCTACAGACGTACAGACGCACATACACATGGGAGAGAGCACAATGATACACACATTGTGTAGTGCAGTCCCCCATTAGCGTGCACAGACACATGCACACACGCACACTCAGTCTAACCATAGCCTGCTGGTCAGTCTCGTAGGCTGCGGTGGACTCGGGCAGCTTGAGAGAACTGGGCTCAATGTGGTCGTAGAACTTGGACAAGCTGTCGATGACCACCAGCTTCTTGGAGCCCTGGGCAGGGAGAGGGAGGGACGGTGGAGAGGGAGGGGCAGGGGGAGAGGTAGGACAGCAAAGGGACCGTTTGCGAGTACCTTGATGTGTGAAAATATCCTGTAGGGCAGCTTGTTGGCAAAGGCCCTGAACTGTGAGTTGCAGTTGAAGAGGTAGATGACCTCCAGCTGTGACATGGCCAGCTCCGGCACAAACACAGCAAACTGCACCATTGTGTCCAACTAGAGGGGAGATACAGACAACGTCATCACCCACCGGCAGGTAACATGCCCACCACCGGCAGACGCTATGCCCACCACCGGCAGGTAACATGCCCACCACCGGCAGACGCTATGCCCACCACCGGCAGACGCTATGCCCACCACCGGCAGGCAACATGCCCACCACAAGTGCTCACATCAGGCATGTTGCAGTCCTGCATAGCCGTGACGTCCAGGACCAACTCAAAGGCAGCATCTGAAAACGTGTGCAGAGTGGACATGACATGGTAGAGGACCTTGGAGGCAAAGCCAGAGTTGTCTCCGAGGAGATTGTGCAAGACCAAATAGAAGACAGGTCGGCCAGCCTTGGAAGGGCCACCCTGTGCAAGAGGAGGAGGGTTTAGTACACTTTACACGTACGCACACACGCACGCACACATGCATGCATGTACGCACACACATACACACACCAACACCATACATCCACCATACATCCACCATACATCTGCCATACATCCGCCATACATCCGCCATACATCCGCCATACATCCACCATACATCCGCCATACATCCGCCATACATCCACCATACATCCACCATACATCCACCATACATCCACCATACATCCACCATACATCCACCATACATCCGTACGTACATAGTAGAAGATGTCCTTGGCTCTGATCTCGTGCAGGGCCTGCTTGCTGATGTTGCGGCTAGCTCTGATGAGGTACTCCTCCAGCCGGTTGTTGACGATGGTGTTGCGGCGAGCCGTCCTCCGCTGCTGCTCGGAGGGGGAGCCCAGCCGCTGCAGCACCCCACTCAGCTGGACCAGGGGGGCCTTGGTGCCAGGGTGGTCGGCGGAGAGGGCGCGGGTGGTGGCGGCGGTGCTGATCATCTCATCAATGTGCTCCCACAGCAACATGTGGAGGGCGTACTTGTCTGCCTCCTTCAGAACGGCCACACTCTCCATCTCTGGTTCACCCTCGGGGGGTGAGGGGATGGAGCTCATGGCAAGAGCCACCCTGGGGGGGGGGGGGCATGATGGTGAATGTGCTGTGGTAGACATGCGAGGGGGAAGGGCTCACTTCCTGGTCTTGTCAAAGTTAGCCTCCAGGTAGTCGTTGAAGTCCATCATGTGGCCTTCCTTCCTGAATGGCAGGTGGTTGGCAAGGTTCTGCAGTATCTGTAGAGGGGAGTATAGAAGAGGAAGAGGATATGGGGAGGGAGAGGATATGGGGAGGGAGAGGATATGGGGAGGGAGAGGATATGGGGAGGGAGAGGATATGGGGAGGGAGAGGATATGGGGAGGGAGAGGATATGAACGTACATACAGGATGAGGGGGAGGGGGAGGGGGAGGGGGAGGGGAGGGATGGGGTTGTGGTGAGTAGTACGCCAACACACCACTTACCTTTGACATGAGTGTCAGCCCTCTGGCTGCAGATGGGGGGATTTCACCGGGGTTGACCAGCCCAAAGTGCTGAGGAGCCACTAGGGCGGGGTTGATGAACCTCAGGAAGACAGTGCTGCTTAGCATCTCAGCTGCTCGCTGTGGGTAGTGGGCCTGCAGCACCTGGGGGGGGGGGGGGGGGGGGGAGAGCGTTGTTATGCAGGTGTGTACCAGCAGGGTGTGGTCCTCCCCCACCCTGCCCACCTTGTGTAGGCTGCGACAGACGGTCTGCACCTGGTGGGGCAGGAGCTCCACTGAGTTGGCCAGCTGATCCAGGAAGGCAGAGGTCACTTCGCGGAGGTTTTGCTGATTAACCTTCACTGCCTCTGGGTCGGGTTCTCTGAGGGGGAGGGGCACAGGGTGACCTCACCTGTATACACACCCTCCCCACTCCCTCTGAGGGGGAGGGGCACAGGGTGACCTCACCTCTACACACCCCTCCCCACTCCCTACCTGTTGGGGTCCACCTCGTAGCGCTTGTCCCTGTCCTGCAGGAGGTTGATGACAATGGGCCGCAGGACGGACTGTAGGTAGTAAAACCCAAAGGCGTGGAAGCTCTGGGAGAGCAGCTTGCAGGGAAAGGAGTTGCCCCGGAAGATGACGTCAATCTGTCCTCGCAGCATGGCCTCCACCTCGTTGACCAGGACCTTGGTTAGGAAGGGCTCCAGCCGGCCGAGGTGGTCACACACCATCAGGGTCAGACGCGCCACCTCGTCCTGCGAGAAACGGAGGGAGTCAACCGATGGGCCACTCATGTCAAACACTCACACTGTGGAGGACAAGTGGCACACACCAGCATCTCCAGGGGTACTGTGTCTGCCAGGAGCATGATGACGGGGAATCCCCCATCATCAGACTGTGCAGCTACAAGGTTCAGCATCTCATTGTAGCAGTCAGCCAGCACTGTTTTGGCCAGTGAGTGGAACTGGGCACCCTGGAGGAGGGAGGGGAGGGAGAGGGAAGGGGAGAGGAGAGGGGAAGGGGAGGGAGGAAAGGGAGTGGGGCAGGAGGGAGGGGCATTGGTCATAACCGCTGTGAGAGGGAGTATAGTGCAGTGTGGCTCCCTCACCTGCTTCAAGATGGCTGCCAGACTCTCGACGAAGCTGCCTCGTGTGAGGAGGTCTTGGTGGTAACCCATGGCGATGGCGTGGCTGAGCCCGCTGTCGATGTTGGCCACCAGCATGTTGGACATGGCCACAATGGTGGCCTCCTTGAGGCTGCTGACGTGGCGCATCAGCTGCTTGTTTCGAAAGGCCTTGGGGTCTCCCTTGGCTGAGAGCTGCGTCTGCAGTCTTGTGTCCTTGGCTACCTGCTCCAGCCCTCCCAGGACGTTGAGGAAGAGTGTGTAGTACCTGCAGCCAACGGGGGGGGGTAGTATACTGTGATATACTGGAGATTACTGGATAAGGGGCACTTTGGTGTTGAACCTGTCTAGTTCCGGTAACCATGGCAACCTGGGAGAGCTATGAGCTTACTTCTTGAACAGCTTTGTCTTCTCCTCAGTGAAGTCCCCCTCCCTCTGGTCCACCTGGAGGGGAAGTCCCTTGAGCAGGCTGGACACTGCCTTCAGGCTGGCTAGGTCCAGGTCACTGAAGGGGGGAAACATCACCTGACGGGTCCGCTCACAACCTCACACACTCATAAACCCTACCCCCACCCCTCACTCATTGCATGAGGGTGTCTAGTATCCCGCCCCACCCCCCTGACTCACTGCATAAGGGTGACAGGTATCCCCACCCCCTTACTTACTGCATAAGGGTGACAGGTATCCCCACCCCACCCCCAGCCCCACCCCCCCTCACTCACTGCATAAGGGTGACAGGTATCCCCACCCCACCCCCAGCCCCACCCCCTTACTTACTGCATGAGTGTGTCACGAGACATACTGCCTTCCACCTCGGTGTGCACCTTGCCATGGATCCATTGCGTTACTATGGCAATCATTTGATTGCGAAACTGTATTTCTCTTTGGAAGGTGAGGTCCTCGCAGTGTGCCATGACTGCCTCCAGCAACTGACACAGCTTGACACGCACACTGACAGAGTAGTCACTCATGTCCAGCTGATGGGCATAGCTGCAGAGGAGGGGAGGGCCAGGGGAGGGGGAACCAGGCGATGGAGGCTCTCTGGTGGCAATGCATCAGCCCAGGTGTGACTGTCATGTGAGTGTCATGTGTCTCAGCCCACTTGACAAGTGTGGGAATGATCTCCTCGACTCTGATCTGCGGCCAGCACTCTGCATTCTCTTCTGCCTTCCTCTCCAAGATGTGGTGCACAATGGACGTCACCTGAGGAGGCGAGGAAAGGGAAGGGGAGGGGAGGGGAGGAGAGGGGAGGAGAGGGGAGGGGAGGAGAGGGGAGGGGAAGGGAGGGAAGGAGTGCTGTCATGAGCATAATCATAATTGACATCTAACTAGCGCCCACCTGATCCACGAATCTTGAGTTGATTGGTGTGATGATGGCCCCGTCGTTGGCGTCGAGGATGTGCCTGAGGCTGGCGCGGAGGCACTGGAAGAGAGGTCTGAAGAGGAGTGGGCTGAGCTCGTAGCCCACCAGCTCCTTGACAGTTTCGCATATCTGCAGCAGGGAGGGACCACACCCATCTCTTCCCACTCTCTGCCCCATCCCCACTCCACCAGTCAGTGAGGGCTGGTCCTACTCCGGCCAAACCTCCCACCGGCTCACCTGGCCACCGACCACCTCATTCTCACACTTGAGCAGACCGAGGAGCTCGGACACAAACCTACAGAGTGATAGGGAGAGTGACATAGAGTGTGACATGGAGTGTGATAGAGTAAGTGACAGAATAAGTGACAGAGAGTGTGACAGTGAGTGTGATAGAGTGAGTGACAGAATAAGTGACAGAGTGACAGTGAGTGTGACAGTGAGTGTGATAGAGTGAGTGGCAGAGTACTAATGAGCCTTGTCCTCACAGGTCGGGGCTGGCAGGCGATGACGGGTCTGAGTCCACCTGGTCCCTCTCGTGAGTGTGGGACTTCCCCTCCTTCTCACTTGAGGTGGAATTGTTGCTGGTGTTGCTGGCCTGGCGACGGTGGGTCCGGTAGCGGCGCTCTCCTGCATAGCTGTTGCTACGGCGAGGGGAACTTGTGTAGTGTGTGCATGGAGGTGGGGTGGGGTGGGAGGGACAGTAGGAAGGGTACATGAACTGTAAGGGCTGCAGCTCACTTTTTCGCTGCCAGGAAGTCCTGCTGGATGGCAGTCACTTGTGGGGTGGGCGAGTAGGACACCCTGAGGTTGGACCGTGTCATCACCTCCCCGTGGTGCACCGCCACGCCACCAGCCGCACACAGGAAGCCCGTTATGTTGTTCCACTGCATCAGAGTGTTCTGCAGCATGTCAGGGGGTGACACAGCACGTCAAAGGGGTCACACAGCATGTCAGGGGGTCACACAGCACGTCAGGGTGTCACACAGCATGTCAAAGGGGTCACACAGCATGTCAAAGGGGTCACACAGAACGTCAGGGTGTCACACAGCATGTCAAAGGGGTCACACAGCTAGTCAGGGTGTCACACAGCTAGTCAGGGTGTCACACAGCTAGTCAGGGTGTCACACAGCTAGTCAGGGTGTCACCACATCATCACGAATGCACCAGAAATCATACGTATGTACAGTCTACTCTAAAACATGCAAGCTTGTGCTTCTGAGAGAGCAGGTGCTGTGAGAGGCTTCTGAGAGGCAGCCCTGGTGGTGTGCCTCTGTCCCACCCCACAGGGCCACGTACACCACCGTGCGTGTAGCTTAGTGCAGACAGGGCCTTTGTGTGAGTCTCGTCTTCAAAAATGAAACTGGTTTTGCTGCGGTGGGAACGTCCCAGCCAGCCACCCACCTGTATGTTCTCGTCACTGCCTTCAATGTTAATAGCCGGGGTGGAGTAGCGCTTGGAGGCCCTGGCCACCAGCTCAGCCAGGAAGTCGGGTGGAGGGGAGGTCTCCTCGCCCTGGTAGTTGACGAGCACCGCCGTCAGGGAACGCCAAGAGCTGTAGGAGTCGTCCCACGCCTGGACCAGAAGGGGAGGACTTCACAGCCCACCCACACCACCTGGTACTGCAGAAGGCTCACCATAGCACTGCCCTCCGTGTAGACCACCTTCTTCAGGATGCTGTAGATCTTCTTCTGCTGCGCAGCCCTCCCGATTTGCCGCTCCTTGCTGGCGCGGGCCAGCTCTCGGTAGGCGTCCAGGTTGGCGAGGTAGGGGACCATGGCGGCCCCCTCCTCGCCCGACAGCAGCGTCTCCGCCTCCTGGGTGAGGTACTGGAAGCAGGACATGGCCATCTGCACCTGGGCCACGTCGGGCACGTGGAGGAAGGTCAGCATCACCACCTCCAGCATGTTCTGGGTCTTGGTGAAAAAGCGGTTGTCCTCTCGGTCAAAGGTGGCCTTGTCCTGCACACAAGCGAGGGGAAACAGGCACATGCACCACCTCAAAGGCACACAGACACTTCCCATCACTACCTGCGCCACACTTTGTCCCGCCCCCGCCCCGCCCACCTTGTGCTTCTGCAGGAACTGTGACCGATAGTGCAGGATCTGCTTGAACCACTGCATGAGCTGGGAGGAGTCTGTGGCTTTGCGGCTGATGAGCTTCATGGCCAGGGTGAAGGTGACCTGGCAGCTGATGTCAAAGAAGGACTTCATCGTTGTGTGGCGAGCCCAAAGTTCAATGCGCTTTGGCTCGTGCAGAGCAAGGAGGGCCTGCAGAGGGTGGGGAGGTGTGTGTGTACCACTCATAGGGGGTAGGGAGGTGTGTGCACCACTCATAGGGGGTAGGGAGGTGTGTGCACCAGTCATAGGGGGTGGAGAGGTGTGTGTGTACCACTCATAGGGGGTAGGGAGGTGTGTGCACCAGTCATAGGGGGTGGGGAGGTGTGTGTGTACCACTCATAGGGGGTAGGGAGGTGTGTGCACCAGTCATAGGGGGTGGGGAGGTGTGTGTGTACCACTCATAGGGGGTAGGGAGGTGTGTGTGTACCACTCATAGGGGGTAGGGAGGTGTGTGTGTGTGTGTGTACCACTCATAGGGGTAGGGAGGTGTGTGCACTACTCATAGGGGGAGCGGCAGTGTGGCTGGGCCCCACCCACTCACCTGGCTGGCTTTCAGAGCCAGCTCGGGCATGCTGGGGTGCTGCACCAGTCCAGCCAGGGATGTCATCAGCTTGAGGCTGTCGTGGCCTTGGTCGTTGTTGTCACCCTGCACCACAGGAGAGAAGGACCACGCCGTGAGGCCATGTCCCTGAGCAAGGACCACGCCGTGAGGCCATGTCCCTGAGCAAGGACCACGCCGTGAGGCCATGTCCCTGAGCAAGGACCACGCCCCTCAGTACTTCCGCACTCACTGCAAATGCCAGCTCTGGGTCGGCTAGGAACACACTGATGAGGAGACGAGTCGTCTGGTAGTCAGTGAGGGACTCCACCAAGGTCTTACGCTCAGCCCTCGGCTTAGAGTTGAGCATGGTCGTTGCTGTGGTAACGTTCTGGAAGTACGCTCTCACGTCCTGTGGGTTGAGTGCCGATGGGTCATGTCGCCTCAGCTGCAGCAGTTGTTCCTGGGAGCGGGGCAGGGGCGGGGCAGGAGCGGGGCAGGAGCGGGGCAGGGGAGGAGCAGGAGCGGAGCAGGGGGGGCAGGGGCGGAGCAGGGGGGGCAGGGGCGGAGCAGGAGCGGGGCAGGGGAGGAGCAGGAGCGGAGCAGGAGCGGAGCAGGGGGGGCAGGGGCGGAGCAGGGGGAGCAGGGGCGGAGCAGGGGGGGAAGGGGCGGGGCAGGAGCGGGGCAGGGGCGGAGCAGGGGGGCAGGGGCGGGGCAGGAGTGGGGCAGGGGCGGGGCAGGGGAGGAGCAGGGGCGGAGCAGGGGGAGCAGGGGTGAGACTACTCACCGGAGCCTCACGTCTGACGTGACAGTGAGTAGGGCAATGCAGGCATTCTGTCTCACCTGAAATAGAGCTCTGAGGTGGGAACCAAGAGGGTGCAGAGTGGCCCGGGCTGGCCACCACGGCGGGGAGTACTTGGGGTTGAGGACCTCCATCACAGCCTTCACCAGTGCCAGCCGAAACACGGGTGGGGAGGCGGGGTCCAGGCAGACGTGGGTGAGGTGTGAGTTGCGGTGGTTGATGTGGTAGTGGGCAGTGAAGCAGTCCACCATGACCTTGAGGTCACTGAACATGGGCATGCCAGCCGCCTGGCTGGCTGGGTTGTGGATGAAGAGATCCCGGTGGTTGAAGAGCAGGTCCTGGAGCGGAGCCTGCACGGCTGTGACGTAGTAGCGGTAGACGGTGGTCTCCTTGGGGTCCACGTACGAGCAGGCCTCAGCCGTCTCAACCCCACATGCAGCGGCAATGTCCGCCAAAGTCTTGTTGGTGAGTGCCTTCTGGAGTGCTGTGACAAAGGCAGCCTTCTGCCTGAGTGACTCCGACGTGCTCCCCGAGGCTATACCCTTGAGCACACTCTGAGGGGAGGGGGAGGGGCTCACAGCTGCACTAGTGGGTGTGGCAGTGAGGGGAGAGGCTGGGAGACGTACCGGGCAGAGCGTGAGGAGCATGTTCTGCAGCGGCCACAGCTGAGCCTTCTTGCGAGCATTGTCGCTGTACGTCTCACAGATGTCAAAGAGCCGCTCAGCAAAGCCTGAGGGGTTGGTGGCAGAGGTACACAATAGATAAGCAGAATGAGACAAACACTGCCCTTTGAGGACCCCCCCCCGTCCTCTGTGTGCATGACCTCACGTGACAGCTCTCCTTTCTGAGCCCCCGAGAGGGCACTGAACTCGGTTGGGTAGTCTCTGATGAAGTTCCAGATGGCAAGCCGCAGGGGTACGTTGAGGGCAGGCAGGTGGCGGTTCTTCTTGCCATCCTGGAAGCAGGCCACCACAGCTGTGATGAGCATCATCAGCCGCTGAGCGTCCAGGTTGAGGTGGGGAATCAGCTGCCACACTGCCCCCTCCCCCAGGGACTCCGAGGACCCTAGCGGAGACGTCAGTCTGCAAGAGGCAGCAGCAAACAAGTGCAGCCACCCCTCCCCTTGACTGCGCCCACCCCTCCCCTTGACTGGGCCCACCCCTCCACTTGACTGCGCCCACCCCTCCCCTTGACTGGGCCCACCCCTCCACTTGACTGGGCCCACCCCTCCCCTTGACTGGGCCCACCCCTCCCCTTGACTGCGCCCACCCCTCCCCTTGACTGCGCCCACCCCTCCCCTTGACTGCGCCCACCCCTCCCCTTGACTGCGCCCACCCCTCCCCTTGACTGGGCCCACCCCTCCCCTTGACTGGGCCCACCCCTCCCCTTGACTGGGCCCACCCCTCCCCTTGACTGGGCCCACCCCTCCCCTTGACTGGGCCCACCCCTCCCCTTGACTGCGCCCACCCCTCCCCTTGACTGGGCCCACCCCTCCCCTTGACTGGGCCCACCCCTCCCCTTGACTGGGCCCACCCCTCCCCTTGACTGGGCCCACCCCTCCCCTTGACTGGGCCACCCCTCCCCTTGACTGGGCCCACCCCTCCCCTTGACTGCGCCCACCCCTCCCCTTGACTGGGCCCACCCCTCCCCTTGACTGCGCCCACCCCTCCCCTTGACTGGGCACACCCCTCCCCTTGACTGCGGCCACCCCTCCCCTCACTTGTACACAATCTTGGTGGTGTAGATGCTGTGGAAGTGCAGAGCGCTGAGGTGGTAGAGGACGCGGGAGGCCAGCTCTGTGAACTGGGTCAGCCGCTCCCCCTTCAGAAAGCACATCTACGGAAGAACCAAAGGTAAGCTGCAACAGAGGCCTCCTCTGTCCACCCGGCCTGAGTCAGAGCCCTCGCTGACAGGGACTCACCTGGCACACCATGTGGCTGAGTCGCTCAAGCACTGGAACATCCTCCGGCTGACTGCAGGACCTCTGAACACACACAGACACAGACAGGTGCAGCACACACACGCAGTGCAACACATTATGTTCACACACACTGAGTGACACTCACCTGCGAGAGTACACGCGTCAGTGATTGCAGAAGAATACAATACGAGTCAAGGTGGGTGCTGTCAGCTGAGGCTGGAGGGGCAGTCTGAAAGGAGAGAGACCAATGGGCACAGTGAAGCCTTTCAGCTTGTGGTTTCACTGTGACACACCAACCCAGCAATGTTAGCTGATGAAAGGTAAACAGCGAGTGTAGATGGTATAAACAACGAGTGTGGATGGGATAAACAACGAGTGTGGAGGGGATAAACAACGAGTGTGAAGGGGAAAAACAACGAGTGTGGAGGGGATAAACAGCGAGTGTGGAGGGGATAAACAGCGAGTGTGGAGGGGATAAACAACGAGTGTGGAGGGGATAAACAACAAGTGTGGAGGGGATAAACAACGAGTGTGGAGGGGATAAACAGGGCCAGTGCAGTGGCGGGCAGTGGAGGGAGGGATCACGAGACCCATGCAGTGCAGTGGGCCAGTATTGCCACCGCCACCGCAGTGTGCAGGGCGAAGGTGCACACTGGATCAGTTGTTTCTTACTAATTCACTCTCTTTCAGCTTTACCGCCACAAGTAGGAAATGAGAGAATAACAGAACAGGTAGGGGGGACATGCATTGTGGGCCACACGTTTTAGTGAGTGTCGGCCCTTCTCCGCGTTCGCTTGTGCCTACAGGCTTATTACTGATTGACAGCAGGTGGCTGCTGCAACAGGCGATACACAGACAGACAGAGATACAGACTCACACACAACATTAATTGAAACCTTTAAAGCTGCCACTTCACTCTGCACACACTAACAGGCACTTAATTGGCCTAAAGTGAGAAGTTGTACTGGTGCACACACTAAGCAGCTATGCTCCCCGCACTCAATCTCGCTGGGATGACTCTCCACGGCCTACGCACATTGCGTGTGCTCGTGCTCAAGGGTCAGGAACTGATGTGCATGCGTGCCCCGGGTGAAGGCACTACGCGCACCTCCTGCAGGTTCTCTATCATTCTCATGAGCCCCTCCAGGACTGGGACGAAGCTGAACACAGCCAGCTCCACCAACCCCTGCCTTGCCTCCGCCACGGCCTTCTCCTGATTCGACCCATAGCTGGACGTTTTGTGGGGGAGCTGAGGGCAGACAGGGGAGTCGGCAGATACGCAGTGCTGCCTGGCGCCGGCTCACTGCGGAGCGCTGAAAGACAACGAGCAGCTAGGGAGACTCACGTTGTTGTTCAGGCGACGCAGGATGGAGGACAGCCAGTCGTTCACCACCGTGCCCTCCACTAGAGACACCTGCCTGCGACTCATGGCACGGCGCGCCCAGCACGTAGCGCGGCGAGTACCCTGTAGGAACACTGACCGTGTGTGTCACGATGCTCGACTGCTTCCTCTATTCTAACAAGCCTCCACACCGACTCCCATTTTGCATTCCGGTTTCAAAACCAAATTTCCTAACTGACTCCCGGACAGATTCAAAATGGCTACTAGCAGTAAGTCCAAACACACATGATTGTGCAAGTGCCGTCCCCCACCCATACGCACACAGGGGTGCTTGATAGTTCGTTCCCATACTCCAGCAGGCCCCTCCTCTCCCCCAGCCACATCCCCTTCCCTCCCTGACTCCCTCCCCAGAAGGCTCCCCTCCCCTCGTCTCTCCTCCCAAGGGTCCCCACTGGCCCTCTCACCCTCCCCGCATCCTTCAGCTTTCCCCCTGACCTGTGGTGGTTTGGTGGAAGTGGGGCGGGTGGGCGTGTCCTGCTCATTGGCAGACTTTGGCTCTGCAGTGGATGTTTGGATCCAGCGCCCGCAGGTCCTCAACCGGCGTCTGTTGGGTGCAGTTGTGTCAGAGTGGGGGGCGGGGCACGAGGGCCGTTGTCAGAGGAAGCTCCTCCCAAGACAGCAGGGGATTCCCCATGGACAGGAGGACATTCAGGTGTCTGAAGGTGTGTGTGCATGCACGTGTGTGTGTGTATGTGTGTGTGTCTGTTGAGGCACTGTGGTGTCAGTCCCACCACCCTATGCAGGTGGAGACGTGTTTCTCTTCACCTCCTACCAGCAGGAGACGGATGGTGGTGGACAAGATGGCCGCTGCGGAGACCCACACATTGTGTACCAGCTGAGTTATGTCAGAGACAGTGCAACAGACCACAGGTGCAGGGCCTTCTTTGGTTGCCAGGGCATCAGATACCACTTTGCATATCATTTGCATTGCATTACAGTGTTCGACTGGCAGTTCCTGCCCTCATGTCTGGTGACCACACCCCTTCCCTTGCTGCTGAGCAAGAACCAGTCGCCAGCAGATGCACTGTTCCATCTGTGTCGTGGTTGGTGGGTGTCCTACTCCCGAGGATAGCGCAGTGGGCGGGGGAGGGAGGGGCAGGGATGGCACAGACTAGCCCCGCCCACCATTGTCTGGTTCCCTTGGAACGGTTCGCCGCCACATACTCCAGAATGAAGGAGCAATATGGCCGCCACCTTGTGCAGGTGCGTGTGATATGACTATCGGTCAGACTGACGGTCACAGTAGGGTTGGGTTAGGGTTAGGGATTTTAATGTTACTTACTTACATATGGTCCTCTAACCCTGTACAACCTCACATGTGTTCTTGTAGGGTTGTCACATGGCTGTCACATGCATTCTGTAGGATTGGCCAGAGTCCACGGATCCTCACAAGTTTGTGTATGAGGATATCTCCATAGCTGCCTATCTGCTGGTGAGGGCATGCAGTTTCATTCCCAGTCTGACATTGAAATAGGAGTGTGTCCATCCCAGGTGCTGTGGGAGGTGGAGAGGGAGGAGCTGGGTGAGCCACAGCAGAAGCAGTCGTTTGTGGACCTTGGCTGTGGCAACGGTCTCCTGGTGTACCTGCTGGCTAGTGAGGGAGTGAGTGGGAGGGGAGGGATGGCGAAGGAGGGAGGAGGAGGGAGAGGAGGTGAGTTTGTTGCTCTCTGCCCACAGCACCCTGGGAAAGGCATTGACTTGCAGAGGAGGAAGGTCTGGCAGCGGTTTCAGCCGCCTGCCATTCTGGAGGTGCGGGGAATGGGAGGAGTTGGAGTTGGAGGGATGCAGAGGTTGTGTATATGTGTGTGCGTCTGTGTGTGCCGTGTGATGTCCAGGAACAGAGTATTGTGCCATCTGATGCACATCTCTTCCCTGACTATGACTGGTTGCTCGGCAACCACTCTGATGAACTGACACCATGGATACCCATGATGGCTGCCAGGTGGGCCATCTCAGTCCCCTTCAACCACCTGCCACTCCCCTCTCCGCTACTTGCCACGCCCCTCTCCACCACCTGCCACACCCCTTTCCACCACCTGCCACTCCCCCTTCAACCACCTGCCACTCCCCTCTCTGCTACTTGCCACGCCCCACTCCACCACCTGCCACACCCCTCTCCACCACCTGCCACTCCCCCTTCAACCACCTGCCACTCCCCTCTCCACTACTTGCCACGTCCCACTCCACCACCTGCCACGCCCCACTCCACCACCTGCCACGCCCCTTTCAACCACCTGCCACGCCCCACTCCACCACCTCTGCCACAGGTCCTCCTACCGAACCAAGTTCTTTGTCCTGCCATGCTGTCCTCATGACTTTGTGGGCAGGGTCAGTACTCAGCCACCCCACCCCCTACCTGTGCCCGACACTCCCCCCCTCCCCTCCCCTTCTCGCCTGTAGTACACTCGAACTTCCTGTCATGTGAGCCAGTACCGTAGCTACCTCGACTATGTGGCCCTCATTGGGAGGTGGGCGGGGTTCATTGTGCTGCGGGACACCTTGAGAATACCCTCCAGCAAGAGGGTGGGTCACATCCTAGGCTAGTTGCCATAGTTACTTGCATGTATCATGAGGAATGGCAACTGTACATGCGTGCTCTGTAGGTGTGTCTCATTGGCCAGCAGCGTGGTTACCTAGCAACAGAAGAAGAGAAAGCAGAAGCAGCTCGATGTGCTTTTCTAAAGGAGCGTGTGCATAGTCCAGGGAAACCCCCCTCTCTTACACACCTGAGCACTTCCAGCGATGCTGCCCTTAGTGGAGGCAGTGAATGGTGCAAGGCCTTCAGGCCGAGGCCCAAGTCCAGCACTCTCTCACGGAACTGCAGCCAGGTGGACCCACTTCTGAGGGACCACATTGTTGCCACAGTGGCGGAGGTCCTCCTCCAGGCCCCACTTCGGCAGGATGGGGAGATGAGGGTGATGCAGGGAGGTGGTCCATGGCTGTGTGGAGGTGGGTGCACTGTGAGCAAAGGGGAGTGGGTTGGGCGGGCGGACCAGTTCTCAGCCCTCCTGGTGGCTGTGGCTGGGGTTGTGTCTCCTGGTCATCTACAGGCAGCTTGCCCCTTGAGGAGGTGGTGGGGCTGTTTGACAGGGCAACCCTTGAGCAGCTGAGGAATGAGTGTGGTGGAGTGCAGACTCTGTTGAGGAACCAGCACCAGGTGTTTGAAGGTGGGGCTAGGAGTTTGCCACAGTGAGACCACACAGCCAGCTCGGCTACTGTGCTAGACAACAGCCAGTCCACTGTGGTAATGCAAGTGTTTATAGTGGGTGGGTAGGTGGGTGCACTGTGAGCAGGCAGCCTTGTCCAGGCACCAACTGCAGAGCCCTCTGTACGGTGTGTGGGCCATGATGAGGCCTCTCGGGTTGTGGTATGCGCTTGGATGAGTGTGGTGTTTGCCCTCAGCCTGGCAGCCAAACTGCATGGTCTGGTATGAGTGGCATGTGAAAGGAGACCTCCCCTTTGCCTGCACCTGAGGAGCTGATGTCACAGTGGGCTGGAGTTGTGCATTGGCCTCCTGGTGGGGGGAGGGGTGGCTGTCACTGTGTACGCAGTGCAAACAGGGAACAAACTGGGGAGCATTCCTCGTGCAACCAGTGTAGTCACGATAACAGGCCCCCCTCCATCGTCCAGTGGTGCAAGGTGGTTCACTGTGCACCAGGTGGCAAATGTCTTTAAGTGCAGTGTGTGTGTGTGTGTGTGTGTGTGTGTGTGTGTGTGTGTGTGTGTGTGTGTGTGTGTGTGTGTGTGTGTGTGTGTGTGTGTGTGTGTGTGTGTGTGTGTGTGTGTGTGTGTCTGTGTGTGTGTGTGTGTGTGTGTGTGTGTGTGTGTGTGTGTGTGTGTGTGTGTGTGTGTGTGTGTGTGTGTGTGTGTGTGTGTGTGTGTGTGTGTGTGTGTGTGTGTGTGTGTGTGTGTGTGTAGCCCAGACACATGCAATACTGCTGCCCTTCAACCATGTACTGCCCTAGTCTGGCTTGCTAGACCGTCCCACATGCCCAAAGGCGTACGAGGAGAGGGACCACTAGACCGACCCTCTCCTGGTCCATCTTTGGGCGCTTATGTGGGATGGTCTAGCAGGCCAGACCATACTGCCCACCATGCATTGTTGCGGGAGCTCTGGAGTGATGTCAGAGTAGTGCTGTAGGTGTTTGGACTGGCTGTAATGCCAGTAGGCCTGAAGTGTTGCCTTGTAGGGATTCCTTACCTTGTTCCAGTGATTATGTGGTTGGCCTGGAATGTGCTACTATTAATAGACCAGTGATGGCATGGACAAGCTGTAGCGTGGAAGCTGATGAGATCACAGCTTGATTACACCAGAGGTGGTGCTGTGTAGCTGTCAGGGAGGGGGAGGGTCTGTCACCACATCTGCCCCTCCCCTTCCACTATGTTTTATATTGGAACCACTGTGTGTGTGTGTGTGTGTGTGTGTGTGTGTGTGTGTGTGTGTGTGTGTGTGTGTGTGTGTGTGTGTGTGTGTGTGTGTGTGTGTGTGTGTGTGTGTGTGTGTGTGTGTGTGTGTGTGTGTGTGTGTGTGTGTGTGTGTGTGTGTGTGTGTGTGTGTGTGTGTGTGTGTGTGTGTGTGTGTGTGTGTGTGTGTGTGTGTGACCGTGTGTGTGTGTACCGTGTGTGTGTGTATGTATGTGTGTGTAGTCACATGTCCATATGTGTATGTGTATGTGTATGCAGTGGAAGAATTGTGGGTTACCAGCGGTCTCAGCTTTATGCAAGGGATTTCAAGGCATTTTCTGTCGTGGGTGTGCTGTGGAGGCTAGGTACTGTGTGGGGGAGGCAGCATCATTGGCTCAGTCGCAGCTGTGTGGCGGTGCCTGTCCTGTCTTGTGTGTGCTGTGTGCACCTTGTGTGTGCTGTGTGCACCTTGTGTGTGCTGTGTGCACCTCGTGTGTGCTGTGTGCATCTCGTGTGTGCTGTGTGCACCTCGTGTGTGCTGTGTGCACCTCGTGTGTGCTGTGTGCACCTCGTGTGTGCTGTGTGCACCTCGTGTGTGCTGTGTGCGACATGTACACATGCAACTGGTGTTGGGAGTTACTGTGACACCACGCCACTGACTCCCGCCCCTTCCCCTCAGTGGAGTCAGGTGTGGTGAGGGTGCGTGACTGGTCGACAGTGGAAGACCAGGTGCAGCGGGCACAACGGGCCAAGTCTCGTCCCAAGCGTGGCCAGCTGGCTTTCCACAAGACCAAGTTTTGCTGGTTTGCCCAGCGCCACCCCCAGGGGTGCCCTAGAAGGGACGGGACCTGCACCTATGCGCACTGCCAGGAGGAGCTGCGAGACAGGCCAAACTTTGACAGTGAAAATGTGTGCAGATGCAATGACTGAGGCATGCAATTATCACCGCACGCTGTAATGATACAGGTTGCTATAACCATGGTTGCTAACCGCAGAGCACTGGATTGCGATAAGGTGCTATAAATATTCGAAGCCCGTGCAAGTGGAATCTGTTACGTTCTGCCTCGCGAGGAAGCACTCAGTCGACCCTCAGCCCCTCCAGCTACAGCGATCACTGCCAGCGGATTCCACGAGCTCGTTTGCTGTTGCGTTTCGCCCGTCTGTCCGTCCGTCCGTGGACCATGCCCGTAGCAGCAGCCGAGGAATCCACCGGTCAGCAGCCCGTAGCGGAGCTGGAGGAGAGTGCAGGAGAGGGCGCGCCGGAGAGTAAGGTGGGGGCGGAGCCGACCGACAAGGAGGCGGACGAGACGCAGGAGGGCGAGGAGAGGAACGACCAGAAGGCACGCTCTTGGTGAGGCCCATCTGTGCGTGTTGCACGCGCTACGGGTTGTAATGCACGCGCGTCTTCTCCTCCGCAGCAAGGTGTACTTAAATGGCCTGCACAGCGCGGTGACTGAAGGTGAGGCAGCTAGGGAGGGAGGGGGGAGGGAGGGGCGAGGCTGTGAGCTGTGTCTGTACGCCCTTGCAGAGGAGCTGCGCGAGCTGGCCGAGCCGTATGGAGAGGTGGTGGAGTGCAACGTCAAACGGGACAACGGGCTGAGGGGACGGTGAGTGGAGCGGCGGCTGGCCTGCTGCCGGAGAGTCCAGCTCATACGCTAGCGTGCCGCCCTCCCCCTCCCCTTGCAGCAGCTTTGCGTTCATCACCTTCAGCGGCCCCGAGTGTGTGCAGAAGATGCTAGAGGACCACGCCTGCCAGCCTCTCACGCTCGATGACAAGCAGGTGTGTGTGCGCGTCTGTCTGGACGTGCATAAAGGTGAATCCTGCATGTATCTAGTCCCCTCCCTTTGGCCACGCCCAGATTGAGCTGAGGGTAGCACTGCCCCGGGTGCCTGGCTCGAAGGTATGCAGGGTATTCATGACTGGGCGCAACTTTGTTTGTCAAGTTGTGAATAATCAACCCCTCCCTCTCACCAGGGGAGGCAGATTGTACGGCAGAAGAACAAGCTGTTTGTTGGAGGGCTCTCAGCTGACACAAAAGAAGAGGATCTGCGCAGCCACTTCATGCAGTTTGGGCAGGTAGGGCATACAGACAGACGGACGGACAGTGTGCAGATGCATGGATGTGTGTGTGTGTGCGCGTCTGTATGTGTGAGCATGTGCACACGCGTGTGTCTGTGTATGTATACGTATGCGTGTGTCTGTGCATGTGTGCCTGCTCAGTGCGGCACATTTGAATGCAGGATCACCACCCTGGGCCAGTGGATTGATCCCCGGAATTTGCTATCCACTGGTCACTGATGACCCAAATCAGTATATCATTGGCTGCCTCAATTGAATTGTGCAGATATGGGTTGGTGTATGAAGTGGATGCGATTCCCTCTGTAATCTCATTTGCCTCCCCCTGAGCTATCATGCACAATGTAATTGCCAGGTAGTCCAGCTAATGTCCGTGGTTGAGATAGGCCACCACCAGTTGTGTATCTCGTAATGCACTCAACAACAGGACACCTGCTGTTGGACTGCACAGCAGTCATCCCCCCCCTTCCCCCTTTTCCCACTCTGGCGTTCTACAGGTGCAAGAGGCAGAGTTGAAGTACGACAAGATCACCAGTAGGCACCGAGGTGGGTGTGCCCAGTTAGACAATCTAATTGCGCAGCACAGTGCTATCTACTGACCTCCCTTGACCTCCTCTCTCCTCTCCCTCCTCTCCCCTCCCTCTCCCCTCCCTCTCCCCTCCCTCTCCTCTCCCCTCCCCCTTCCCCTCTTCCCTCCTCTCCCCTCCCCCTTCCCCTCCCTCTGCAGGCTTTGGGTTTGTCACCTTTGAGAGCTGCGAGTGTGCCCAAGAAGCACGCCGCAACCACTACCAGGAAATCAAAGGGAAGAAGGTAGGGACTTCCCCACATGCATTACCTGGAACTGCACATGTACTGTGTCAGCCTGACCTTTTATTCATTGAGTGAGGTGCAATTTGTTTTGGGAGCTGTGCAGGTTTTACTGGGTGTCCCCCTCCCATCCCCTCAGGTGGAGATCAAAGAGGCCCTCCCCCCAGAGCTGCTGGGAACCAGCAGGAGCCGCAAAGGGCCGCCCAGCCCAGGTGAGCCTCTCTTCCTCCCCCTCTCTTCCTCCCTCCCTGGGCTGTGACCACTTCAACACTCCCTCTCTCTCTATAAAACTACCCATAGGTTACCATGGTTACCCTTCAGTGATGCCGTCATATGCTGTCTGCCCTTGGTGTAAGTTGCATTACATGTGTAGAGCTTGCACACACACACACACACACACACACACACACACACACACACACACACACACACACACACACACACACACACACACACACACACACACACACACACACACACACACACACACACACACACATGCACACACACACACACACACACACACACACACACACACACACACACACACACACACACACACACACACTCGAGTGGTGTCCTTGTCAACCCCGCCCACTGCAGCCCCAGGCTACATGGCACCAACATACTACCCTCCTGTCATGGCCGGAGGACAAAATGGCCGCCCTCTGCTATACAATGGCTACCATTACATGGGAGGCTACAGCAGCTACCGAGGGGACTACAGCGGGAAGGACATGATGAGCCCAACTGCAGTGGATTACATCGCAGACCAGTTCCAGGGGATGGGATTCGGACCGGGGCACATGTACCCCCTGGTCCCCATGACCATGGACCACGCCCACATGTCGGGGTACTCCATCCCTCACAGTGCCCCGGCGCAGTACAGCATGGCCATGACGCCTGCCTACACAAGCGGACACATACCGTCCTCACCTCCCTCCTCTGGAGGACCCTCTTCTGGAGCCATGGTGTGTGTGCGTGTGTGCGTGCGTGCGTGTGTGGTGGTTGTATACTGCTGTTCCTTTGCCATAATGTCAACCTCTCATGTTACTGCTGATGCCTGCCCTACTTAGTGGGTGGCTCTGCTTGGCAGGGGCTGGAAGTAGTACAAGTGTAGACAAACCACAATTATACAGTCCAAATGAGTTGTGGGCAGAGTCCAGGGTGTGTGCTGCTTACAATCGTGTGCGTGTGTCCGTCTATGTGTCCCTGCAGGCCCGGCAGCCTACCGGAGGAAGCAGTGCACAGTCCACGCAGACCGCTGTCCTGGTGAACTAGCCTCACCGTGTCGGGTGCACTGCTTTGACCGGACACAGAGACCCAACCAGAGTTTAACCCATATTCAAATTGCTACCATTCTTGAATGGGTTTTCAATGAATGCCATCACAGGCCATAAAAATCCTGTTTCTATACCGCTTTTTACTCTGTACTAAACACAAGCCCTTATATATATATATATATGTTGTCTTTTTCCAAATTCTTTTAATTGTAATATGGTGTGATATTCCATTGACCATTGGTGGGTGGGTGGAGACTGGGACGCACACCCAGCCTGGGGTGTCTGACAGGGTGTGTACTGCAGCATAGCACACTGCCTCTGCAGCTTAATTTTCACCTCGTTGGCAATTTAGACCTCACATCCTCTTCAGCCACAACCACAAGTGCATGGAACACACACACACACACATGTACAACACCATCACACACTCTCTCCAGTTGCTACGGCTCCTCCCAAGCCCACTCCGTCAACTCAACCAATAGGCATGCCCATCCTGCCTGCCTCTGTCGTCGTGCAACGCACAGGGCGTGTCACTGCCCAGGTGGTCGGCCCAGCCAGCCCAGCACCAGTAAATCAGTGCAAATACACTTCATGTCCACATCCATCGGTGTATGGAGGCTAACCTCTGTACTGTCACAGTGCCTACAGCTGTCTGCCACACACAAAACTCAGCAATGAACGTGCTAAGCTCAGGAAGTACTGTAGCCCTGTACAGCCCTAGGACGTGTTCCTCACGCCTGTCATTGTGTGCGCCAGGCTTTCCTGTCTCCTCCCCTGCAGTCGCCTGTACCTGCTAGACCCTCCAGGCCACCACATATAGTGAGACCCACAGAGGCTGTGCCCAAGATCGCTCAAGCACTGAGCAAAGCAGGTTAGCTGTCTTCATCTGAATCACAACTACGTTATTGGGGTCACGGTGTGCACTTGGGTGTGCATTGGCTGAGCTGTGCTATGGAGTGCACAACCCGGAGGCTATGGTTTGTATGGATGTGTTTTGTAAGTCTACATATGCGAGAGTAGACATGCAAACTTGCAAATGCCCTGTGAGGTGCACCTCAGTATTAATTGTACTGGGTGTGACCTGTACATATATTATTATTATATTACCAACATACATAATTATATGCATACTGTGACGTGTGTGACACTTGTATATCATGTCATCCTTCTCCAGAATTTGGCAGCTGTGGTCAAGGGGTACCCGCACTTCAATCTCAGACGCCGCCTTTCTTTGGCCTGCCCCGCCCCTCTGAGGAGCAACTCCCCCACCCCTTCCCTACAGCAGCAGAATACAACTCCACACCACCCTAAGCACTATCCTGCCTCAACAGCCCCAGTCCCTCCTCAACTGCACATGGTCGTTCAGAAACTGGCCAAACTTGGGCAGCCTGTGTCATCAACCCCGCCCAGATTGCAAGGACCCACTTTGACCACACCCACCTTGGGTGACCACCAGCAACAGCCTCCCAAGGACCGTCTTCCTCAATCCTCAGTGCCTCCGATGATCATGAGACCCAATTTGCTGAGTGGGGTCCCACCCACTCCCACGCCCCTCACCAGTGCTGCACCGCCACAGCTGAGTAGAGCCACACGGTTGCCGACAGCCCCACCCCCTTTAAGAGGTGCACCACAGGCAGACACACACATGCCTCCAAAGGCATCTGCCCCGCCCCCTCTACGAGCACAAGCCCCCCACGTTGCTGCATCTGGAGAGGAGGAAGGGAGCACACAGCAAGCAACGGTGAACTGTGTGTGTACAAAAACACCAGTAATGTTTCTCTGTTCTTTGATGGTTTCTCTGTCACCACTGTTTGTAGGACACTGAGTTCATTGCGAATTCAAATATGTTAAGTGTCTGATCTCCCTTCACCATGTCATGCATGTCACCCAACTAAGCCATGATCCAAACCGTAATCATCCTCAGGCTTGAGAATATCCTGTAAAAAGAGAGTAATTTCAAAAGGAACGAAAGGAAAAAGTCAGTTCTCCACCTAATCACATCGAGACAGATTACACCTCATTTCTGTACACGGGCATGTGCGGTAGTGAGGGGGACAAACATGGACGTGTACAACACACACACACACACACACACACACACACACACACACACACACACACACACACACACACACACACACACACACACACACACTTACCTTTTACTGCATGCCTGTGCCCTGTGACTTCACAACCGGTGTCAGATAAGGATAGAGAGAAGAGAGAGAGAGAGAGCATATCCATATCACACACACCTCCACCCCTCCCACACACCTCCACCCCTCCCACACACCTTCAGTCCTCCCACACACCTCCACCCCTTCAACCACTCAACAATGCCAGCTCTCACACAACACAGCACTCACAGTCTTACCTGTAATGTTGCCGTTTCCTCCGCTGAGCCCTCTGCACAGTCTGGAAAATGGTTGGCGCCACAGCAGAAGTGAATATCAACACACTTAGCCTGGTCTGCACACATAAACTGGCTTGCCGGATCACATTCAACTGGAGATAGATATACACGCACCAGGAACGTAAAAGTGGCCTGTGACAGACAGTCAGAGTGGTGCACGAGGACACATCACACATGCCACCTCACTGTCCCACTTCCAGCACTGTCCCACATACCTTCACCACTCCTACACACCTCACCCTCCCATCACACACCTCCATCCCACCCACCACACTCCACCACCCCTCCCACCACACCCCTCCACCCCTCCCACACACCTCACTCCTTCGCACACACCAATTGCAGCAAATATCTTCCTCTCCAGAATGCACTTCTTGTGTTTAAAAGCCCTCGCACCTTCGATGAGCACTACTCTAGCGACTAAGACTCGCGCAAACAGTTCTCTGAGCCATGAACCGAAGACACGCTCTCCTCCTCCTCCTCCTTCTCTTCCACCCCAGCAAGCTTCTCAAGCGATCCGGTCAACTCCGCCAGTTCTCTCTCCACCTTCTCCTCCGCCCACTGCTCCACCTCGCCCTCGTACGCCCATTGCGAACAGGGCCTGGTCTCGCTCATACTACATAGTCGGGCGCGCCTTTCAACAGTTGCTCATGTCCCACGCAAGATACAATGGCCTTTCCGGCCTTAGGTGCACTCCAGGTTGCGTTTGGGAGAGTTTTGGGAGAGCTACCGCGTACCGCGACCTCGCAAGCTTAATCTTGAGTCCACTGGGCAGCGGAAAGGAACCCACACACCCTCCAGTTCCGCACTGCTCTGCTTGCGCCATCATACAGATGCTCTAACATTCGTACTGTCTATGGCGCCATATTGAGGTACCAGTGCATGCACACACCGTTGTCATTTATACGTATACATTAAACTATACATTGGGCATAAATGTTAAGCAACATGCATGGACCCTTAGAGGTCTCCTCCGCCCACTTCTCCACCTCGCCCTCATACGCCCACTGCGAACAGGACCTAGTCTCGCTCATACTACGCAGTCGGGCGCGCCTTTGTTGCTCATGCCGTCCCATGCAAGCGATACAAGACCAACGGCCTCCCTTACGTGCACTCCAGGTTGCCATTGAGAGAGTTTTCGCACTTAACACTTGAAATACAAGTCCACGCATGGCCTTTAGTTGTTCCAGGTTGCGACCGTTTCGCTACTTTCACCACCGTGCGCTAATACATTAGATGTATACAGTCGGGCGCGCCTTTGTTGCTCATGCCGTCCCATGCAAGCGATACAAGTGCAACGGCCTCCCTTACGTGCACTCCAGGTTGCCTTTGAGAGAGCTTTCGCACTTCGCACCTTGAAATATAAGCCCACGCGTGGCCTTCAGTTGTTCCAGGTCGCGACCGTTTCGCTAATTTTACCACCGCGCGCTAATACATTAGATGTATAGGAGCTATGCCCAGGCTTTAAGTATAAGTAGGAGAAATCAATTTACCTAAATAGGTGCGCCGCGGTGGCGAGTTGTGCTATCACTCAGCGTGCCAATCCAAATCTCCAGGGTTCGAAACCAAAGTCGTGTACGCATGCGAGCGGCAAGGTCAGCCACACGGCACTGTAGTGCCGGCCCCATTAGGGGGGGACTGGGATACCGGTGGCTGGTCTCCCCCAATGGAATTGAACCATATCTGTCGAGAACCGGGTTGGACCTTCTGAGGAGCAACTTATGCACACTTTTTATCAATACTAATAATATATATAAATATAGAAACACATTAAATTCCTTTTTTTTTTTTTTTTTTTTTTAATTTTTTTTAATATTAACATATATACAGACAGTCCCTTTAAGATATTTAATTGTTAATTTGATCAAATTTGCATCGAGCAGCTTTGTGCACTGCTGTTCTTAAGTCGGGAATTGAAATAATAAGTTTGGAATGGGAATGTGCCGATTTGGAATGGAACATTTCGCACGGAGAGAGAGGATCAGCTGACTGGCTTCTTGTGGCGGTGCGCGCGCTTGTTTTGGTTAGTGCATTAGAGACGACGTTCTAGAGGTTTAGCGTAGGATGGAGCTTAAGCACTTTAGCGAGGTCCACGCGGCGTGGTACAGGGAGAGCCTGGAGCGCCCGGACCTGTGGGGCGAGTTGGCACGCGCTCGACTGAGGTGGTCGAGGGAGTTTGGCCGCGTGCAGGACTGCGACCTGACACAAGGGAGGCTGTAGCGGTTCATCGGTGGGCAACTCAACGTGTCAGGTGAGCAATGGCTAGACGAGCACTCGGGACGCACGCACACACGCACGCACATGGGTGATGGTAGCATGTTGGCGAATTCCGTCGTGGATCACTGGTAACTTGCAAGCAACCGTTGCATGCGCGGCGGCTTAGGCGTGTTTGGTCGCAGTGTGCTCGTGTAATTCGCACGAAAGTGAGGCTAGCGCACAGAGCTGTTAAGGTGCATGTCGTCAGAGAAGTGGAATGGTGCCTCATGCTACACACCTCACGCACCACATGGGATAATGCACGGATTGATCCCTAGTCACAATTGTTCCTCCTCCCCTCCCCTCTCCTCCCCTCCTCTTCCACAGGGAATTGTTGGAGATGACCTGTCGACTAGCCAACATGCTGAAGACTCATGGGGTGAAGAAGGGAGACTGTGTGGCCATCTACATGTCAATGTGTCCTCTCGCTGTGGCAGCCATGTTGGGGTGCGCTCGCATCGGAGCTGTGCACAGGTGGGTCCACTGAGTGTGTGCACGCTAGGGCAGGGAATTATCCTCCCCCCTCACCCTAGCTCCCCTCCCCTACCTCACTTGTTTGCTGTCAGTGTGGTGTTTACAGTGTTCAGTGCCGACGCTATGAGGGGTGTGTGTGTGTGAGGACTGTAGGGCTGAGACCGTGCTGACTGTTGACCAAGGGGTTCGGGGAGGGAAGACGCTCGAGTTGAAGAGGACAGTGGACGAGGCTGTGGAGGGTCTGGCATTTGTGAGACATGTGTCTGTAACGAAGAGGACAGAAGGGAGTGTCCCCCACACTCCAAGGGACGTACCCCTTGAGGAGGTTGGCTTTGGGATGTAATCTTGTATTCACTTAACACCCTCCCTCCCCTCCTCTCCCCTCCCCTCCCTTCTCTCCTCTCCTCCCCTAACTCACACATGCAGGCAATAGCCAAGGAGCCAGCCGAGTGCCCATTGAAGGCCCTTGACAGCGAGGACATGCTGTTCCTGCTCTACACGTCGGGCAGCACTGAGAAACCAAAGGGCGTGGTCCACACTCAGGCCGGCTATCTCCTATATGCGTCACTTACGCATGAAGTGTGTGTGTGTGTGTGTGCGTCTGTCCATGTATCTGTGTGCATGAGTGAGTTGTGTGGTGTGTGTCATCCCTGTGTCCTCAGCTGGTGTTTGACTGTCACCTGGGGGACGTCTATATATGCGGATATATGTGGATATATCTTCACCTCATTGCCAATTTAGACCTCACATCCTCTTCAGCCACACCACGTGCATGGAACACACGTACACATACACACACACACACACATGTACAACACAGAGCTACCTTGCGTACTCCACATGCATGCAACGTTCTCGCTCATTTCGAGTAGATGCACCACTCTGCTGCGAATGCGTACAAGGTCGAGTGTTGAAAACGTACTTGTACGTAATTACCGAGCTATATTATTTAGATACACTTTCTGGCAGACAAGAAAATGGACGACGAACTTGAGACGTACAAGTTATGGCGCGTCAGGAAGACGATAATGCAGGTACGCCCGCGCGTCCTCGTTTGTTCCAGGCACTGTGTTAGGCGGCGTTTGCTGTGGTGCGTTGGTCCTCGCTGGCAGATGTGCCACGACCGCGGGTACGTTGTGACTCAGGACGAGTTGGACCAGACCCTGGAGCAGTTCAAGGAGCAGTTTGGGGACAGACCCAGGCACGTGGGAGTAAGGCCACATGTCGAGTCACCCTAGACTGGTTGGTATTCTTTGCTATGCGCTGCTTGCAGTCAGAACCAGCCGTCTCGAGCCCAGCTGTCCATCCTGGTTGCGCACCACAACGACCCCACTGACCAGATGTTCGTGTTCTTCCCCGAGGAGCCAAAAGTCGGCATTAAGACCATTAAGCAGTGAGTGCCGGTATCTCGTATGTTCCGCCTAGCTGTGGAGCAGTTGCTAGGAGACCGGTCCTGCAGGTACTGCCAGCGGATGCAGGAGGAGAACATCACTCGCGCCATCATCGTGGTGCAGACCGGGATGACGCCGTCGGCAAAGCAGGCGCTGGTGGACATGGCCCCTAAGTGGATACTGGAGCAGTTCATGGAGGCGGAGCTGATGATTAACATCACCGAACATGACCTGGTCCCACAGCACATTGTGATGACTCTGGACGAGAAGAAGGAACTGCTGCAGAGATAGCATCAGTGACCCGTTTCATCATGTGCACGTGCGAGTGTGTGTGTATGGTGTGCATGTGTGTGTATGGTGTGCATGTGTGTGTGGTGTGCGTGTGTGTGTGGTATGCATGTGTGTGTGGTGTGCATGTGTGTGTATGGTGTGCATGTGTGTGTGGTGTGCGTGTGTGTGTGGTGTGCATGTGTGTGTGGTGTGCATGTGTGTGTATGGTGTGCATGTGTGTGTGGTGTGCATGTGTGTGTGGTGTGCATTTGTGTGTATGGTGCTTCCTTAATGATGCCCACCAGTAAGCTGAAGGAGCACCAGCTGCCCCGCATCCAGCAGAGTGACCCCGTGGCTCGGTACTTTGGGCTCAAGAGAGGCCAGGTACAGCCAACCAGCGCAGACACTGCTCTGGACCCGTCTGAGACCCCTTCCCCCTTGCTGCAGGTTGTGAAGATTATTCGGCCGAGTGAAACGGCTGGACGGTACATCACCTACCGCCTGGTGCAGTAGTGGCGTGCACGGAGCAGTGCTTCATGGAGCATTTTAGACTCGACTGATTGGCATGCAGACAGTGGGAGTGACCAGTGCCGGGGGGGGGGGACACACTCTTGTCTTTTGTGTTGGTCCAAATGTGAATAATTTGATCCAGGCATGGTCTTCTGAACGGGCACACTAGCAGTACCCAGGCGAGCACACCGGGACACAAACTGTCGGGAGGGGCGCACAGACGTAGACCCCTCCTGTGGCCACACAACTCCTGTACGAATGTCCTGGGTGCCAACTATAACTATAGCTGTGGCATATGGCACGCACTGCATGCTGTGAGTTCAGGGCCACCCCAATTGCCAACCTGCCACTCAGTAGTCTCAATAAATGTATTGACTGTGGGCCCTCCCTAGCATGATTGTTATATTAAACATAGGCACAGGCTTTATGGGAAGCGAAGGAGACTCCTTCCCCTGGCATAGCAGTTCCAGTTGGGCTTGTATAGGAAGACTGTCCAGTAGCACACACACACACACACGTGCACAGACACACACGTGCACAGACACACAGACACACACACGTGCACAGACACACACACATGCACACACACACACACACACACACACAGACACACGTGCACCACAAGCCACCTTACTATACACGCACATAAAAAGAGTTTGCTCTGTAGGCACACACAACTGGACTGTGCACTGGCAAGTGTGCTCTGTACCTCTCCACATGTAGACCAACTGTGCCAACATTGTGCTGCCACACGCTCCCTGTGTTGGCAGTATTGTGCTGTGCATGTGCCCACATTCTGCTGCTTGGCAGATCGATGCACGTGTGAGTGTCCGATATGGCAGAGGTGGGAGAGCTAAATACACTTTGGTAGCAAGTTTAAGGAATATGTACAAATGCCATTAGCAGTGAAGGTGGCAGGCAGTGCATGCAGGTGTAGTCCATTCTGGTCTCTTGTGGCTAGCTGGCGTTGGCTCCTTCCAGCTGTGGGAATGTAAGTAGCACTGTAGTGACAGCATGCAGGGTTCACAGCCAGTGTGTGTGTGTGTGTGTGTGTGTGTGTGTGTGTGTGTGTGTGTGTGTGTGTGTGTGTGTGCGTGTGCATGTGTGTGTGTGTGTGTGTGCGTGCGTGTGTGCATGTGTGTGTGTGTGTGTGTGTGTGTGTGTGTGCGTGCGTGTGTGCATGTGTGTGTGTGTGCGTGTGTGTACCATTTGTGCATAGATTGCAGCATATAAAATGCATGGTTTGGGCGTGCGTGCGTGTGTCCTGCATGCACCTTGTGGTAGCCCTGTGTGGGTCCAAGCTCATCCTCGTCACTGCCTGCGCTCAGCAGCTGGTGCCTCACGGATGTGGCAGGAGCACTGCAACATAAATGGGGGGGGGGGGGGGGTTCAGTGAGAGCCCCTCACCTGACACACCCACCCACACTACAGGCAGGTGGTGGGTGAGTACCTTGTGCTTCCCTGCTTCTTGGAGAGGCTCAGCTGTCTCGCCAGCCTGGCAGCAACGGACGCTGGCTTGCTAGTCCTGCCATCACTGTGGTCGTAGAGAGCTCCGTCGTCGTCTGGCGGAAACATGCAGTAGAAGGGAGGGGCTGATCACAGCAGGCGTCTCACTACCGCTCCTGTCTAGCTCGACATCAGCTCACTCACCCTCTTCCTGCTCCTCCAAGTGCAACCCTAGACCGTCAGACGAAACGGCCGTTTTCTGCGATCCGGCTGGGCGCCGCGCGTACTTCGAGCCCGGCTTGCGCGTCTGCCCGCTGAAGGACCTACTGAAGGCCGCACTGTGATCGCCCCGCCCAACTCGGGGCGGTGTGTCCAGCTGTGTGGCCGCCTCCACGTAGCGCGCAGGACCGCCGAGGTGGTCCGAAGGAGTAGGCTGCATGAGACGAGCTGTGTCGCCCTGTGTAAGGGCGACCAAGTAGTCCACGGTCGCTTCCATCGCTCCGCAGTGCTGCCGAAGTGCCGACTCGATCACCTCCCGCTCCAGCGCTGGGAACATGGCCTGCAGTTCGTCGGTCGCGCTAGCGGGTCCTTTCGCGGTAGGCCGCGCCAGTTCTGCCGATGCCATCCCTCACACAACGATTTGCTTGACACTTTGCCTACCCGAGTGGGGTGTCTAGTGGCCTCTGGTATGCGCGACACGTCAATACCTTCATACGATGCACAGGCATGCATGCGATGCTGCTCCGTTACATCATCAGGGTCAAGCATGTGAAGATTCTCATAATTTGAATGGTGTCACATAACAAGGTGCGTCTCAGAAGACTAGTTCGTGTGGGTACTGTCCCTTTTGCAGTGAGAAGGTGGAGCGGAGGTACCCCCTGAGGTTGGGCACCTTGCTGATGGATTTCACGACCTGCTCATCCACTGCATGTTGGTCCTCCTTGCGCTGATCTGACACCTGATACAATTTGGACGCATCTGTGAAGATGTCTCCACTGCTCTGCTGCCTACTCCTGGGTTCCCTCTTTCGCTTGAAGTAGTTGTCATCCAAGCGGTCTGGCACTTTCACTCCGCTCACATCCACCTTGGTGGTGGTGGCTATCACGAACACCTGGTTGACCCGTCGGAGAGGCACGCCATTCAACCGGAACGGCCCTGTCACCAGCAGGAGCCCACTTGACAGCTGCTTCAGGAATACAACACGCTGCGAGGGAAGGGCCATAGTGACAGGGTCATCCTTGAGCTACCCTGCCCCTATGCCCCCTAGCCCCGCCCACCTTCCCCTTGTGTCTCCCAGTCAGAAGAATGAGGACAGTACCAGGAGTAATGCTGGAGCGTAGCTTCACTTCTCCTGGAGACTTGCGCAACTTCTTAGTCCTAATTCGCCTTTGGTTGGAGACACTTGGGTAGAACCGCGGCTGGGGATGAGTTGAGGCGGGAGGTGCAGGGGAGAGAATGGTGAATATCAGTGCGTCTTCTGCTGCCACCTTCACCCACACACAACATACATGCAACACCGTCTGCTGTCAAACTCAGTGAGGTACAACACATAGCAACATGCAATGCACACACATCTTCCACTGCACACATTGTGCCGGGCTGACACACACACACACACACACACACACACACACACACACACACACACACACACACACACACACACACACACACACACACACACACACACACACACACACACACACACACACACACACACACACACACACACACACACACACACACACACACACACACACACACACACACACACACACACACACACACACACACCCTGCAGCGCGCCTACCGATCTCTTGACCAAGACGACCCTCTTCCCCCCGTTGTCTGCTCCCTTGACGTCCTTGATCACCACGTGCGGGTCCCGCTTCGGAGCAAAGTTCTTGACTGCAATCTTCTTCTTGTACAGAGCCTTCTTGGCGTACATGGCCGACCGACTGTACCGGCTGATGCCCTTGGCCAACAAGTAGTTGCGAGGCGTCTGGCGGGGCTGCCCCGGCGCCATTCTGTATACCTGCACAAGAGAACACGCACGGACTCCTGGTACAGTGGGTTCTAGCGCTTGGAAAGGTGCTTCGGGTACGGATGGAAGCCGATCCGTAAAAGCGTACCTTATTCTACTAATTCCACGTGGGTGAAGAAGAGGCGTGTCCTCATAGGCGTGCAAATAGGGGAATCCCCTGAACGAAGTTCAGTTCAAGTCGAATGGCTGCGCAGAAGGATACTGCTCAGACTCGATGCAAGTCCCTCACTCCGTGGACTGACTTGGAAGTGAAATTGTCAGAGTCGACTTTTGAGTGCGTCGCATCCCTCGGGTTTGATGGAATGACAGCAGTGCAGGTAATCTCAGCCGCTCAGGTGTATGGCTGTCTGTGTGCACTCACGCCGGGTGTGTTGTCCCTCACGAGAGCATGCGTAACTCAGTGTCCCCCATCGCTGCCTGCCCCCTGTCACTGTTGGCACAGGCCGCCACCATTCCCCTGATGCTGAGCAACAAGGATGTGGCAGTGGAGGCGGTGAGCTGACGGGGTGACGGTTCACCTGCAGTGCTGCTGTAGCGTTGAGCTGTGCTTGCAGGTTACTGGATCGGGCAAGACCCTGGCCTTTGTCATTCCGGTGGTTGAGACACTGCTGCAAAAGTGAGCGCTCCAGTGGGTGCACTGATGAGGGACACCCCTCCCATCTCTGACTGCGCAGGGACTAGTTCGTATGCTAGCTAGTTAGTTAGTTAGTTGTGTGTGGTTGTGTATGTGGGCTGCGTTGAACCACAACTGAGTCGCTGCCGTCTTGCACTGCCTGGACACACTGCCTGGGGGTGCTGAGACAGTCAGTCAAACTACATAAATTGTCTACTAGGCCACTTACTCACTGCAGCTTGCATCCCTAGCCTGATGAAGGGGGCTGAAGGGTTGAAGGTTATGTCTGAGAGAGCTGTAAATCACTTCGGCTGGTGTTCACGAACCTCAGTCAGTCTGCTCTGCCTACCAGTGGGAGTGGCTCGCTGTCTGCTGTGTCTACCAGTGGGAGTGGCTCACTGTCTGCTCTGCCTACCAGTGGGAGTGGCTCACTGTCTGCTCTGTCTACCAGTGGGAGTGGCTCACTGTCTGCTCTGTCTACCAGTGGGAGTGGCTCACTGTCTGCTCTGTCTACCAGTGGGAGTGGCTCACTGTCTGCTGTGTCTACCGGTGGGAGTGGCTCACTGTCTGCTGTGTCTACCAGTGGGAGTGGCTCACTGTCTGCTCTGTCTACCAGTGGGAGTGGCTCACTGTCTGCTCTGCCTACCAGTGGGAGTGGCTCACTGTCTGCTCTGTCTACCAGTGGGAGTGGCTCACTGTCTGCTGTGCCTACCAGTGGGAGTGGCTCACTGTCTGCTCTGTCTACCAGTGGGAGTGGCTCACTGTCTGCTCTGCCTACCAGTGGGAGTGGCTCACTGTCTGCTCTGTCTACCAGTGGGAGTGGCTCACTGTCTGCTGTGCCTACCAGTGGGAGTGGCTCACTGTCTGCTCTGTCTACCAGTGGGAGTGGCTCACTGTCTGCTCTGTCTACCAGTGGGAGTGGCTCACTGTCTGCTGTGCCTACCAGTGGGAGTGGCTCACTGTCTGCTCTGTCTACCAGTGGGAGTGGCTCACTGTCTGCTCTGTCTACCAGTGGAAGTGGCTCACTGTCTGCTCTGCCTACCAGTGGGAGTGGCTCACTGTCTGCTCTGCCTACCAGTGGGAGTGGCTCACTGTCTGCTGTGCCTACCAGTGGGAGTGGCTCACTGTCTGCTGTGCCTACCAGTGGGAGTGGCTCACTGTCTGCTCCTTTCTGCTTGCCCTGGTAGGGTGGCTGGACTGGGCAGGCATGGCGTGGGTGCAGTGGTGGTGAGCCCCACACGCGAACTGGCTGCTCAGATAGCTGAGGTGTTTGGACACTTTGTTCGCAACACGGCCATCACTCTCGGCTGCTTCACTGGAGGGAGGGATGCAGAGCGGGAGGAGCAGCAGTACAGCTTGCAAGGGTACTGCTCACATCACCCTAACCCTAACCCATCACACCACCACATCACAGCACCTCACATCACACCACCTCACATCACAGCACCTCACATCACACCACCTCACATCACACCACCTCACATCACAGCACCTCACATCACAGCACCTCACATCACACCACCTCACATCACAGCACCTCACATCACACCACCTCACATCACACCACCTCACATCACAGCACCTCACATCACACCACCTCACATCACACCACCACATCACAGCACCACATCACACCACCTCACATCACAGCACCTCACATCACACCACCTCACATCACACCACCTCACATCACACCACCTCACAAAGCACATCCCTTGCACACCACTGCGGTGCAATGCCCCCTTCCCCTCTGCCACAGTGCACACATTATTGTGGCCACTCCCGGCCACCTACGGGAGGTGCTGGGCCAGCGTCAGAGTCCGCTGGCGGGAGGGGTGCGGTCACTGGAGGTGCTGGTCCTAGACGAGGCAGACCGGCTGCTGGACATGGGCTTCAGCGAGTGGTAAGAGGGGAGTGGCAGGACGATGTAGGGTGGGCGGGGCAGGATGGGCGGGGCAAGGTAGTGTAGGGTGGGCGATGTTGGGTGGGCTTTGTGCTGCTGTTGCCACCCTGTAGTGTCAACCACATCTTGAGCTACCTGCCCAAGCAGAGGAGGACAGTGAGTGCACCTCTAGTTGCAGCGGTTGAGCTGTTCTTAGCTATCCTTCCTCGCTCGCCTGCAGGGCCTGTTCTCGGCCACTCAGACGCGGCAGTTGAAGGATTTAGTGCGGGCTGGCCTACGGAATCCTGTCTTTGTGAGGGTGCAGGAAACACAGGTGTGTGTGGTGTGGTTCGTGCGTGTGTGTCTGTGTGTCACTGTTGCCCTGCCGCAGGCTGCCGCTGATCTACGGA
>CATKZD010000012.1:40000-42993 GCA_949841015.1 Aplysina aerophoba | reverse complement strand
TTAGTGCCCTGCACCCTGTTCTCATGTTGGCTGCAACTGTGTGTCCGTCTGTGTGTCTGTCTGTCTGTGTGCACAGAGCACTGTACGAGAAGGGAATTCGGGCCTTTGTCTCGTTTGTCCAGTCATACAGCAAGCACGAGTGCAGCCTGCTGTTTCAGGTGAAAGGTGGGTGTGACCAGTGGGTGTGACCAGTGGGTGTGACCAGTGGGTGTGACCAGTGGGTGTGACCAGTGGGTGTGACTATTGAGTGCTTCTCCCCTCAGAGCTGAAGGTGGGGGAGCTGGCTGAGGGAATGGGGTTGCTGCGCATCCCAGCAATGCCAGAGCTAAGGGGCATTCCCGTAACTGGCTTCAGTACAACTGACCTTGATTTGGACAGTATACGCTACAAGTGAGTGGTGTGGACAGGGACGGGGGAGGCGTGCAGGCCACCAGCTCGTCTCTCTGTGGCAGGGACAAACAGAGGGAGCGGCAGAGGCAGGAGAAGATGGCCAGACAGAAGACTGATGACAGCAAGATGGCTGCCGCAGGAGAGGTCTGTTGCTGCCTGTGAGTCGCAGTGGCTGTCCCTCGTTGCCTCCTGTAGCTACTGTTCCTCCACACTGCAGACGGCCAAGGTGCAGAGCAAGAAAGCTGTGAAGGGGCGTGGCAAGGAGCCTGTGAAAGGGCGTGGCTGGGATCATGGGAGGGGGCGTGGCAAGCGTGGGCCCAGGCCCCAGGATGCAGATGAGCTAGAAGAGCTCGCCGAGGGAGCTCGCTTACTCAAGAAGTTCAAAGCAGGGAAGGTACCTGTCACTGTGTGGTGTGCCATGTGCGGGGCAAGGTGCATGCACACACGCACATGTGTGTATGCTCACGGTTTTACAGATTAGCAAAAGTGAGTTTGAGGAGAGGCTGGAGAACCTGTGACTGCCACTCCACTACTACCTCTTGAGGGTCTGCCGCCCTCATGCAGTGCCCCCTCTAGTGCTGGACTGGACAGAGTACAGGAGAGAGCATGTGTGGACAGTTGCATGTCAAACGTACAAACATGTGACATGCACTGCATGTTACCGCACACACACATCTTAGTCAATGAGACCAGGTGCAGTGGACATAAAAATCACGTCATCGTCACGTGCCCTGATTAGAGAACAGTGGACATGAAAATCATGTGGTCGTCACGTGCCCTGATTAGAGAACATGGACGTCTCTAGCAAGGGGGTTGTCCTAGGGGGCTTGGCGGCGGGGTCAGTGCTGGCGGCTCTGAGTGCGTACGTCCTGTTCGGGGCGCCTTGGGAGGAGCGGCATGGCGCCAGTGAGGCTGGTCGGGGGGTGGCAATGACGTGGTTGCGATTGTGCTAGATAGCGAAAACTCTCGTCTGGTTGCCTGCAGACACGCAGCCCAGGAGAGGCCTCAGAAACTTGGGCAACACCTGCTTCATCAATGCTGTGGTGCAGGTAGCTGCTGCGCGCATGCACTCGCTGCTGTCATGCGCCTGTGCGCCCACGCTCTTCCTACCCTCGCTCTACCAGGCTCTAGCCTCCCTTCCAGACTTCCTGACGTGGGTGCAGCAGTCCAGCGACGCGTGCAGGTTCGCTCGCCTCTGCAGGTCCCTCTCCGCCGTGCTCCATGGTACATGCTGTCTGCGGGCTCACCGGGCGCGTGCACAGACGCGCGCACTGTGTGAGTGTGTGTGTATGTGTGCTGCTTACCATTTGTCTCTCGTGCAGACCTGAACGTGGCGGACCACGAGGAAGGCACCGTGGGGACAGCAGAGCTGTTGGCCGCCCTCACGTCACACGGGTGGGTCATTGACTTTCGGCAGCAGGTGGGTGGGGCTTAGGCGGGGGGGGGGCTGGCTGCACTTGGTTGTGATGGGTGCCACTGTGGCTGTTGTCTGCAGGACGCACATGAGCTTTTCCAGGTGCTGCTGTCGAGCCTGAACGACGAGCTGGTATGGAGTGGTGACTGCGTGTGTCACGTGTGGTCATCTCCAGTGGCTGTGTCGGGCGCTGCATCCCTAGTCCCCTATTCCATTCCAGTTCAAACTGAGGACAGGTCTCTGGAGCACTTTGGACAAAGAGATGTGCTCCACCAAGCTTCTGTCTCGCTCAGGCAAGCTCCACCGACCTTGAAGTGGGCCTGCATGCTGTGAGGTCCCCCCTCTGCCACATAGGCTCCCTACTGCCGCCCCCCTCCCCGTCGCCCTTCCAGGGGCTCCTCAGCAGCCACCTCTCGTGTGTTGTCTGCGGGCACAAGGTGCTGTGTGGGGCTGCTCAGACATCACCCCATGTGCACTGTCTCACTGACTGCGCCCCTCTCATGCAGTTTCCTTCAAGATTGGAGACCTTTGAAAGCTTGTCACTGCCTATCCCCAGACAGCCCAGACCTGTGTGTGGCCGTAGTGATAACAGCCTCACCTATTTAGTCCCATTCCCCCTCCCCTCCCCCTCTCCTCCCCCTCCCCTCCCCTCCCCCTCCCCCTCCCCTCCTCTACATAGCACTCACCAGTCACTCTGGAGAAGTGCTTGGCTGCCTTCACAAAAGCAGAGCTCGTCAGTGACGTTAACTGTGACAGTTGTTCTATGGTTGGTTGGAGGGGGTGGGGAGGGGAGGGGCGGGGAGGGAAGGGGCGGGGCTGTAACGTTGTTTGCTTCATTCGTTGTAGGTCAAGAGCGGCAGCAAATGTCCCTGCATCAAATCCATACAACTTCAACGAGTAAGTCACTGTGGGTGGGTCCACAGCACTTCCCTGCCTTCACCAGTCCCCCCTCTCCCCCAGCTGCCCAAGGGCTTGTGTGTGCACCTACAGCGAGTAGCCTGGGAGCCGGGTCAGCCGCCGTGCAAGAAGGAGGACCACGTGGAGTTCCCTCTGACGCTGGAGCTGGGGGCCTGCCGTGGATGGTGAGGGCACCCCTGCACCACACAGGTGGTCAGGTGGTGGCTACCTCCCATTCCCCCCCCTTCAGGCCTGCCAGGACGTACACACTCGTGGCCGTGTTGGTGCACCT
>CATKZD010000012.1:5000-35000 GCA_949841015.1 Aplysina aerophoba | reverse complement strand
GAGGAGGCGGGGCAAACAACAGTGTCCCAGGTCTGCAGAACCAAGTCAGCGTACCTGGTGAGTCCGGTGACCTCTCCAAGCAGAGTGCCTTTGACTGCCCCCCACGGCTACCTGGGAGTGCCAGTACAGCAGTGGCTCCCTTGTCCCTCTGCCACAGGAGGACGTGGCACACTTCTGTCTGCCCTTGGACTACCAGCTGGAGCTACCAGTGCGCAGTGGAGGTGCGTGGCGTGGCTGTGTCTCTTGTCACCACGCCTGCTATTACTGTCACACCCCTCACTTCTCAGCCTTTACTCCTCACCCCTCACAATCCTTTCCTTGTTCAGTGCTGTGTCCTCCTGTGCTGTGCTTTGAGGTCCAATCCCTGGATGCGTGGGACAGGCATCGCACAGAGGGCTATGGGCAGTGGCAGATCCCGGCCACACCAGGTCCGCCCGGCACCTCTTCTCAGAGCACTAGGTCTTGTTTGGTGTGCTATATGGCCTCACACTTCCACCTCAGGGTACTATGATGTTACTGTGGCAACATGGCGTCCTTTGGGGCAGACCCTGATTGATGAGCTAAGACGAGTTTTTATTGGTGGAGGCCCTCAGCTGGAGGATGTGGTCTCTGTTGGAGTCAAGTCAGACGTGACAGGCCCAGCTCCTGCTGCCAAGTACGGCTTGCGGTCCCAGTCAAGCGGCTCCCTCCATCTCCGTCTCAGTGTGGCCCACCAAAGCAGGTGAGGGGGGAAGCCCCAAGGAGTTTCCTAGGCAGCAGCAAAATGGTGCTGATGCCCTGTGTCTGTGGCAGTGAGTGACTCTGTGTTGCTCCTTCAGTGCCATTCAGCAGAGGAACTGGTGCAGGTTGCCCCGGGCGTTGTCGAGGGGAAGTGCTTTGTCTACAGAAGCAACACTGGGTAGGTGCGCGGCCCAGGTCTAGTGGGTAGGTGTGCGGCCCAGGTCTAGTGGGTAGGTGTGCGGCCCAGGTCTAGTGGGTAGGTGTGCGGCCCAGGTCTAGTGGGTAGGTGCGCGGCCCAGGTCTAGTGGGTAGGTGTGCGGCCCAGGTCTAGTGGGTAGGTGTGCGGCCCAGGTCTAGTGGGTAGGTGTGCGGCCCAAGTCTAGTGGGTAGGTGTGCGGCCCAGGTCCAGTGGGCAGGTGTGCGGCCCAGGTCTAGTGGGTAGGTGTGTGGCCCAGGTCTAGTGGGCAGGTGTGCGGCCCAGGTCTAGTGGGTGGGGTGGGGCAGATAGGCGGGGCCCTGCTGTTGAACTGGTTGTGTTTTGCTGCGTCCATGTAGACATGTACCGGCGGGTCAAGGCACGGCTGAAGGCTGGGGAGCCCCTCCCACAGTACACTCCGCCCCCAACCTCCACTAGCAGGACTGTGTAGGGAGAGCAGCCCTTGAGCCAGCCCCGGGTGTTGCATGCCGCCATGCAACCACCTCTGTGTATGCACTGCCAAACTCCCAAAGGTGCTCGCTCACAGGGGAACCCCCGTACGCAGTGCAACATTTCGCGACTGCAGCGGACGAGTGTGCTAATTAGCGAAGGGCTATCATCACTGTCCTGTCGCAATAGATCCGTTTCCAGGTACATCGCGCGGCGCAGGTGCCAAGAAATGTCGTCGATTGGCATTATATAAAGTATGAGGAAACGACCCGGACTAGGCACGACATGTCTCTGGCAGTGGAAGAAATGCCAGCCTCTTGCCTGCTGAGGGAGGGCGAGGCGAGCGCTGAGGAGCAGCTTCGTCTGGCAGGCCAACTGGGGAAGGCTCTGCTGGAGGAGAACGAGGAGCTGCGACGGGAAGTGGGACGGTTACGCGACACGATTGCCGACAGCCACCAGGTGAGGCACGCACTGCCGCTCTGGACAGACCGGCGTGTGTTTGCTGGTCGCCGCTCTTGGCAATGGATGCAATGGATGGGCACGGTGTACGGCACGGCCCTCCGTTGGCACCTACGCTCTGCCCTCTCGCATTTGGTGCAGCTTTGCGAGGAGCTCCGATGCGCCCACGGCGTGGAGTTGGCGCGAGTGCGCAGTTCCTTCGAGTCGGAGTCGTTCGAGCTGGAGGAGGAGCTGGCTGCAGTGCGCGAACAGCTGCGGGCCTCCGAGCGAAGTAGACGGGAGATGGAGCGACGCTGCTCGAAGAAGGAAGAAGCAGTGGTAGGCCTGGAAGCGCGTGTCAGGTCGCTAGAGGAAGAGATTGAGCAGGTACCGTGTGGCGTCAGTTTAACTATTATTAACACGCCACGATAATTAGCGATTGTTCCTGTTCTGTCTGCGTGCAGTGTAGAGACGCAGCAGCACAGAGCAACAAGCTCCGCTCGGCAACCAGTCGAGAGGGCTGCGATCTTGAGGATTGCACCGTGTCTTCATGGAGGGGGCAGCAGGAGTCCACGCCAGAGGAGAATCAGGCAAGGCACAAAGGGAGGGAAAACACCAGGGACATGTTTCGGTTGGGAGCTTGCTGGATAGTGGTGTCATGTAGTGTGCGCGTCTCACAGCAGTTGGCTCTCGCATGCACAGGTTGCCTCCCTCATTGACGCTCAGCACCAGCAGAGTTTGAAGGTGGCCGAGCTCTGCCGTGACAAGGAGCGGTTGCAGTGCAGTGTGGAGGCCCTGGAGGAGCAGCTGACTGAGGCCATGGACCAGGTGGAGAAACGAGACGAGGAGGTGGGGGAGTTGACGCAGGAACTTGAGGAGGCCCATCAAGCCCTGGATGCCCTCAGGCAGGAGGCGGAGCAGCAAGTGGGCGTGGTCACGTGTTGATTGTTCAGGCATGCACGGGGCTAGTGGTGCTGGGGCAGACCGGCGGCATGCATCTGCTCCACCTTGCCCTCCAGGTTCCCTTTAGCCCCTTCTCCACAAACACCTCCATTCACGAGGAACTGGCACAAGTGGCAGACTTGTTCTCGTGTCCACCTGGGGACCATCTCCTTGGCTACCAGGTGGAGAGGGAGGGGCCTTGTCTGCAGTGCAGCTGGCTGGAGCAGGAGTTGGAGCGAGCAAAGTACGAGAGCACCAGGCTGTCCAACCAAGTCCTGGAGCTTGTGCAGCAGAAGCTGAGCCTATCACAGCAGGTGGACGCATGGGAGGTAGGCAGGAGCTGGGTGGAGGGCTTGGGAGGTAGGCAGGAGCTGGATGGAGGGCTTGGGAGGTTGGCAGGAGCTGGGTGGACGTATTGTGATATACCGGCAGTACATTGCTTATCCCTGTCCACTTCACAGACGGATGTTGCAATAATGGTGGAGGGCAATATTAGCAAGCAGCTGCAACAAGACCAAAGGAAGAGTGTCCGAAGGCAACCCGCCCCTTCCCAGACCACCACGTCTAACTCCGCACACAAGTCTTGGGCAAGTGTACTAAGAAGTGCATTTTCGTGAACAACACTTCTGCAATGCACAGTGCACTGCACACACCTTTCTACAATATATAGTGAAGTCGTGAAGGATCAATTTGTCCTACTATCACATTTAGTGCTTTGTTTTGAAAAACAGTCAATAAACATAAAGAATATGCAAAACATCTTGCGTGCAGGCTGGGCTCAGAGGAGGGAACAGGGCCACTTCTTCTTTCCCCCGCCTCCACTCCCACCTTTGCCGCCCTTCCGCACTACAATCTTGTCTCCAGCACTAGAGGCCTCCTGAGGCTCTGCCTCTCTCTTCTGCTTGAGGACCAGCTGTGTGATGGCATGGAACACCTGCAGGGGATGGGGCGGGGCAGGAGGTGGGCTACCACACCCACCGCGCTACAGGTCACATGGCACTGACCTCCTCGACATTCTTGTCCTCCTTTGCACTGGTCTCGTAGAGTGGTATCCCAATCTGATCTGCAAACCGCTGGGCCTCTTCGAGGGGAACCACCTTCTTTTCTGGATCATCATCCTTGTTCCCCACTGCATGGGACCAGTGCATGCATCAGGGGGTGGGACCAGCGCATGCATCAGGGGGTGGGACCAGCGCATGCATCAGGGGGTGGGACCAGCGCATGCATCAGGGGGTGGGACCAGCGCATGCATCAGGGGGTGGGACCAGCGCATGCATCAGGGGGTGGGACCAGTGCATGCATCAGGGGGTGGGACCAGCGCATGCATCAGGGGTGGGACCAGTGCGTGGAGCAAACATGGGTGGTGTCATGTGTGCATGCGATGGTGCACTGGAGCCCGGTACGAGTGCACGTGTTTGTGTGCATGCAGACAGAATACCGGTGGTTAGGCAAGCCGGGCTATGCACATGTGTCGGGGGTGTACAGATTACGATGGAGGGACTGGTGGAGCCAGCTAGGGCAGCTGAGGAGACGACCCAACCCTGTGCTCTACGGGTTGTGGTCCCGCCCACTCACCTAGTATTCTGCTAACATTGTCACAGTTCTGGTCAATCTCGTGCAGCCATTTCTTAATGCTCTTGAACGTATCCCCATTGGTCACGTCGTACACCACAATGACACCGTGGGTTCCCCGGTAGTACCTGAGGGGGGGGGGGGGGTATTAGTAAGCCCCTTCCGTGGTGAGACCCTCCCCCCTTCTGTTAGTGTTCTCACTCTTACGTTGATGTGATAGTTCGGAATCTCTCCTGTCCTGCAGTGTCCCAGATCTGCAGCTTGACCTTGGCACCGTCCACGTCAACAGTGCGGATCTTGAAGTCCACACCAATTGTAGTTATGTATGTGCCTGCAAGGGCAGTAGGAGGGTCAGTGTGGTGGTGGTGTGGGAGGGTGTGGTGGTGTGTGTGAGGGTCAGTGTGGTGGTGGTGTGTGAGGGTCAGTGTGGTGGTGGTGTGTGAGGGTGTGGTGGACGAGTCTGGTGTGTGAGGGTCAGTGTGGTGGTGGTGTGTGAGGGTCAGTGTGGTGGTGGTGTGTGAGGGTGTGGTGGTGGTGGTGTGGGAGGGTCAGTGTGGTGGTGGTGTGTGAGGGTGTGGTGGTGGTGTGTGAGGGTCAGTAGGAGGGTCAGTGTGGTGGTGGTGTGGGAGGGTCAGTGTGGTGGTGGTGTGTGAGGGTGTGGTGGTGGTGTGTGAGGTGTGGCGGTGGTGTGTGAGGGTGTGGTGGTGGTGTGAGGTGTGGTGGTGGTGTGTGAGGGTGTGGTGGTGGTGGTGTGGGAGGGTCAGTGTGGTGGTGGTGTGTGAGGGTGTGGTGGACGAGTCTGGGGTGGGAGGGTCAGTGTGGTGGTGGTGTGTGAGGGTGTGGTGGTGGTGTGTGAGGGTGTGGTGGTGGTGTGTGAGGGTGTGGTGGTGGTGTGAGGGGTGTGGTGGACGAGTCTGGGGTGGGAGGGTTGTGTGTGGATGAGGAGTCTATATAGCGAAGCACAGCTGGTCAGCAGTGACTACCACTTCACAATGATCACGTTATCTCAAATGCCGTTCCTGCAGCCATGTGCATGTACGCACACACTGGGGGGTTGTTCAGAATGTGACGGGAGAGGGATCGGCAACGTGCCCTGTGTCCGCTGCATGCAGGTGGTTGCCAGAGGAGCACGCATAAGCACTAAAACATGCCCCTCGCGTGCCAGCATGAATTGCAGTGCACAGGTTCGTAGATCGCATGAGACCCGCTGCAGTCCAGTCAAGCCAAACACCACACAGTAAGCACCTCAGTGGACACCCCACGTACGGTGGTATGAACGGAATGGACAGGTGTGACGGGTTGGGCTGGCTTGAACGGTCAGGCGCTAGATGCGCAGTCAGTCTCTCTCGCTGGCTCACCTGAGAACAGGTTGTCTGAGAACCGCAGCAACAAACTGCTCTTCCCCACTCCTGCCGTGGACAGAGGGAAGGACAGAAGGATGAGGGCTGGTTCGTGCGGGTAAAGAGGCGAGCCGGCTTACCGCTGTCCCCGATGATGAGGAGCTTGAAGAGATGGTCGTACTCCCTCGCCATCGCAACCACTTCAGCAGGGACGGGTTTCAAAAGGCGCTCTGAAAAGCACGGAAATTGGAAGCCAAGTGGAGGCAAGCTAAGTATTACGACATGGCCGCTGCCCATATAAGGAAGCAGATTGATCGTGAATATGATTATTAGGTGGACCATTGCGCAATGTATGTCGATAAATAATATGGCGTCGTGGTTGCTCTGACGAAGAGATGGACAAACTGTGGCTGGACTGGGGCGCGCCCCTGTTATACGTCGTACTGAACATCGCATGCGCGCTTGTACTGCTAAGGTAAAAGCTTCACATGCATTCGCTTCCTTTCAGCTCCCGCTGGGTTTGTGCCAGAGGTGTGCTGCTCTCGACCACAGGCTGTGCGCCTGGGTGGCGGCGGTTGGCCTCAGGCGGTGGAGTGGTGTGGACATCAGCTGCAAGGGCGTGTGGCTGGGCAGTGTGCGCGAGATCAGAATAAAATGGCGCAGAGGAGAAGTTGTGAGTGGAGTAGCCAAGCATTGCTACTGAAAATGTGGTTGGTGCGTGTACCACGTGTGCGGTGCGTGCTGCAGGGCGTGTGTGGCCTGCGACTCAGCCTAAAGTGCTTCAACCGATCAGCCAGGTAGCCAGACTATGTGTGCGCTGTTGATGTGTGCCGTGAGGTGGAGTGTCCCGGTCCTCTCCCCATCCTCCTGCCTGTTGTGCAGACGACTGCTGAAGGTGGATGTGGACCAGGCCTACTGTGTTCGGTTTCCTGAGGCAGACCCTCCCCCTGTGCCTAGTGGGTGGGGCGGTGGGAGTGTCTCTAGTTGGAAGCCTATGCGTGCTCGTAGGGCGGCCACCAAAGTGCTGCTCTGGCTGGGGAAGAGGCTGGTGGCTGTGAGTGGGGTTGGCCTTGTTGTGAGTGTGTGCATGTGTAACCCCGCCCCCTCCTTTGGGCAGTGCACTGATGTGGCTGTTGGGTCAGTGCTCCTGGACATGCCCTTCCCCTGGGCGGGGCTGGGGGCGGGGGCGTGTGCAGTGGGAGTGTCCCTGAAGGGCTGCACCATCGCTGCAGCCAGACTCCCCAGGGGGGAGGGGCTGAGTGTGGCTGCTCAGGTGGACAAGGGTGTTGTCAGAGTGGCGACTGAGGACAGTGAGGTGATTCGAGTGAGGGGAGGGGGGGGGGAAGCAATGGAGTGAGGGAGTGGGGAGGGGGAGGGAGGTAAAGAGAGGTTGCTTCTGAGGTATATCAAGCAGTTCATTTAGCACTGGCAAAGGAGGTTAGTGGTTTGATGATGCAAAAAACAGATGTTTTGGTAGTTGTACAACTACCATCTTCAGCCATCCCTTTCCCTCATTAACTAGTGAATTTCACTATAATGGCGACTGCAATTGTACCTAGCCACTCAGGACATTACCGAATTATTCATGGTATGTCCTCAACACGTGCAGTCGAGAGACATGAGTAGGAGGAGATGAGACGTGAACCAGAGCTAGTGCAATGTAGCTAGTGATTGATTCCTGTGCATGGTTTCTCCAGGAACCCCCAGAGAAATGATTTTGTAATAATATATGGGCATATATATATATATTATAAATATATAAATATATTATATTGTAATAATTATATGGGCAGTGTAGGGAAAGGAAGTTATTTGAATATTGTATAATAAACTCAGTTGCCACTGTGAATAAGGGGGAGTGAGGGAGTTGTGAAGAGAGGGAGGCGAAGAGGCAGAGATAGGAGTGGTAGAGGCAGTGGTCCATGTCTGTGGCCATGTGGTCTTGCATTGTGTGGTGTTTCTGGCCCAGCCCACTGCGGCCTCCAGGGACCTGTTCAGTGCTGCGTTTGCTGGACAGCTGGTGCTCCACCTGGACCTCAGGGCCACCCCGCCCATCCGTCTGCTGCAGCTGGGCGTGGTGCCTGCAGGAGCGTGTCTGTATGAAGGTGGGTGGAGCTGTGGGTGTGGCCTCTGTGTGTGTGTGTGTGTGTGTGACGCATATCTTTCCTTCAGATTGCCTTGAGGTCCTGAGGGAATGTAGGGGAGGGGAAACCCCTCTGCCGTCATCTGGGTACAGTGATGTGATTGGGAAACTGACCCCCCTCCTGCCACTGGTGAGAGCGTGCCTTGCCTTGTAGCTGTAGCACCTGCTGGTGCCTATGTGTCCACTGGAATGCTGCTTACAGAAAACGGAAGCAATGCTGGAGGAGGGGACTCTTCAGTACTTGGGACGTGACAACAGGTGAGCCTACCGCTGCTCCAGTGCACGCAGGAAGGAGCTCATGCCCCCCCTAACCCTAACCCTAACCCTAACCCTAACCCTAACCCTAACCCCCCCCCCCACGTGCAGCAAACTGGCAGTCAAGTGCACCCGTTTTACATTCTCTGCCAAACCTGGCTCCCCCTGTGATGGAGTTGCCATGGAAACACACATCCACAGTGAGACCCACTATTGATGCTGGCCCTCTGCTGCCTTGTCACATGCAAGTGTGTGTCTGCTCAGATCTCCGTCTCTATACATCCGCCTCTGTCCCGGTTGCTTCCGTCTGCCTCTTACACCACTCTGCTGAGGTGAGAGAGATGGGTGTTGTGTCTGGATTCGATCCTCCACTCCACTCCACTCCCTTTCCCCTCCCTAATCCGACTGTCCCAACATCTCTCGGCAGCTGAGTGCCACACAGGCGACCCAGTGCTGCTCCGTGGCCTCTCTGCGAGGGATGGTCCATGACAAGCCACTCCTTCAATGGGTCAGGCACTTTGCTGCACATTTCCCACGTCCTGTCTCCCCTGAACAGCCTCCCCCTCAGGGCATGGGACAGCCTCCCCCTCAGGGCATGGGACAGCCTCCCCCTCAGGGCATGGGACAGCCTCCCCCTCAGGGCATGGGACAGCCTCCCCCTCAGGGCATGGGACATCCTCCCCCTCAGGGCATGGGACAGGATACATCACCAACAAGTAAAAGTGTTACCATGGCAATCACCTTGGAAGCGAATGACTGTCAGCTGCAGTGCCAGCTCGCACAGCCGTCGTCTCGTCCCGCCGAGTGCTCCCTCCTGGTGGCCTCCCTGGTGGGCAGTCTGCACAGCCAGTGTCAAAGTGGCCAGCAGCCGCTCCGACTCTCTGTGCGGATGGGGGACATGTGTCTGAGCATGCCAGACGGTGTAGGGGGGCGGGGCCAGGATCAGCAGGGTGTGGACCAGACCTCGGTGCTTCCCTCCTCGTTTCATCATGTATGGGGGAGGATGGTTGCTATGGGAACCTGTTTTGTGGAGGTAACTACCCACCCCGGGTGTCCTATGAGGAGTGGTCCTCCCCAAGCTCCCCTTGCGGTGGAGTGTGCGGTGAACTGTGGCATAGTGGAGTGGTCGCGGGGCACTGCTGAGTTTGTCTCTGCAGTGGTGGGGAGCATAAAGGATCGCTGTGGAGCCACTGCATCCCTGAAGGGTGGGCGAAGCAGTGGGTGGAGCCCGTTGGAGGCGGCTAAGTGTGGCAGCTTTCAGCTGCGAGTGTCTAACCTGAACTGCATTGCAGCTGAGGAGTGTGGGGACACACACACTCTGCTGTTGGTGCACGCAGACGTGCTCCATGCCGCCAACCGGCCTGGAGGCAGGGAGGCCGGTGGTGGAAAGTGGTGGGAGTGTGAGGCCTTGCACTCTGTTGAAGCAGGTGTGAGTGGGCTGGCTGTGTGTGCCGAGGCGCTGGAGGTCCGGGGGAAGGTGAGGCACAGGTGAGTCCTGGGGAAGCTCTGGGGCCCTTCACTGTTTGTCTGTGCATTCAGGTGTTCCCATGTCTCCTGGTGAGTGACCTGCCCCTTGGTGTGCTGGAGGTGCCCCAGGTCTCAGTGGAGGTGCACAGGAGGGACAGCATTGTGAGTGCCTGCTGTTACCTAGGCAACCAAGCCATCACCCAAGCTGCTTCTATTGTGCTCAGAATGTAGTGGGGCGTGTCAGTGAGTGTGCTGTCAACTGGAGCCCCACCCAGCACTGTACAGCGAAGCATGTTCTGGACGCTGTTGTGGATTCAGCGCAAGGTGCGGAGAGCAGAACCGCTGTAAGGGCAGGCCTCTTGAGGGGGCGAATCTCTTGAGGGGGCGGGCCTCTTGAGGGGGCGGGTCTCTTGAGGGGGTGGGCCTCTTGAGGGGGCGGGCCTCTTGAAGGGGCGGGCCTCTTGAGGGAGCAGGCCTCTTGAGGGGGCGGGCCTTATGAGGGAGCAGGCCTCTTGAGGGGGCGGGCCTCTTGAAGGGGCGGGTCTCTTGAGGGAGCAGGCCTCTTGAGGGGGCGGCCTTATGAGGGAGCAGGCCTCTTGAGGGGGCGGGCCTCTTGAGGGAGCGGGCCTTATGAGGGAGTGGGGTAATGTGTTGTCTGCTTATGTGTTGTAGTACTGCTCAGGAAGCCACAAGAGGCAGCCCCTCTCAATCACATTGGCCACCCCCCCTCCGTGGATTGCCCTAGCCCTATCCCGCTCTCTCAGTACCTGGCTAAGTTGTCAGATGTGTGTCTGTCAGTGGATGTGAAGAGGGTAAACTTCAACATTTCTGTCAACACTGTGCACAAGTCAGTGCCTAGCCGTAGCTCTGTCACCACCTGGTAGTCACGCCCCTCCCCTCCCCTCCCCTCCCCCCAGGGTGTCATTTGTTGTATCTGGGACTGTCCTTTCAGCCAGCAACCACACGTGTGCGGCCTCGGTTAAGCAAATTGAGGCTGTCTTTGACAAGAACCGAATAGTACTTGTTGCTGTAAGTGTTGTGTAGTAGGCTGTGTCATAGTGGGTGGGGCATTTGGTTGTGGTGGGTGGGGCATTTAGTCGTGGCGGGTGGGGCATTTGGTTGTGGTGGGTGGGGCATTTGGTCGTGGTGGGTGGGGCATTTGGTCGTGGTGGGTGGGGCATTAGGTCGTGGTGGGTGGGGCATTAGGTCGTGGTGGGTGGGGCATTTGGTCGTAGTGTGATATAAGGCAATGTGTGCAGGATTTGGCTGGCCAGCTCATGAAAGAGGATGACCCTTTAATGTGGAGTAGGAGTGACTTTCCCAAATTGTTGTTGCCAAGCAACACAAGCATGTAAGTGCTTCTGTGGACAGCTTGCAACTCCCATCCTACCCCTAACCTCCCCCACCTGCACCTCCCACCCCTAACCTCTCCCACCTCCCACCCCTAACCTCCCCCACCTGCACCTCTCACCCCTAACCTCCCCCACCTGCACCTCTCACCCCTAACCTCCCCCACCTGCACCTCTCATCCCTAACCTCTCCCACCTGCACCTCTCACCCCTAACCTCTCCCACCTGCACCTCCCACCCCTAACCTCCCCCGCCCGCACCTCTCACCCCTAACCTCTCCCACCTGCACCTCTCACCCCAAACCTCTTCCACCTGCACCTCTCACCCCTAACTTCTCCCACCTGCACCTCTCACCCCTAACCTCCCCCACCTGCACCTCTCACCCCTAACCTCCCCCACCTGCACCTCTCACCCCTAACCTCTCCCACCCGCACCTCCCACCCCTAACCTCCCCTACCCGCACCTCCCCTCCTAACCTCCCCCACCTTCCACCCCTGACCTCCCCCATCTCCCCCTGGTACAGTGAGCTGGTGGCAAGTCGAGTAGAAGTGACCTTCCCCCATGAATACTACTTTGCAGAAACATTTGAGAAGGTGTTGGGATCAGATATCTGCTCTGTAGTCCTGCTCATGGCAGGCAGTCCTCTACTCGCCTCCCCTCTCCTCCCCTTCCCTCTCCTGCCCTCCCCTCTCCTGCCCTCCCCTCTCCTCCCCTTCCCTCTCCTCCCCTCCGCTCTCCTCCCCTTCTCTCTCCTCCCCTCCCCTCCTTTTCTCCCCTCCCCTCCCTTGCCTCCCTACAGCTCCAGGCTGCCAGGAAGTTCCTGTCCCAAGTTCATTCGGGCGGAAGAGAGGGTGTGGCACTGGGTGGGCGTGTGCCACCAGATTTGTACTTGAGAGCCGAGTCGTTCTCTTTCCAACTGCAAGACAACCCATTTGAGTCTAACTTCAAGTCCAACCACATGGTGTGCAGTGGGTGTGAAGTGGGTGGTGCAGGGTTTGTGAAGTGGGTGGTGCAAGGTGTGTGGAGTGGGAGGTGCAGGAGGTGCTATGGATTGTCATCCTGTTCGGTGCTTGTTGCAGCTGCTGGCTGATGTCCACTCGCAAAGGATGGAGTTTGTCAAAGCCCTGGAAAGCAGGATCTTGCAGATTGAGCAGGAGCAGGGCAAGATATCAGGTAGGTGTGTGCATGTGTGCGTGTGCTCTACTAAGTGTATCTGCATATTTGCAAATTCCAGCAAAGAGGAAGCAAGCCCTGTATGAGTTGCTGGAGGCACAGGCCTACTGTGGCAAGGCCAAGGTGGGTGGATGGCACTTTGAGGTCGTGTGGGCACACGAGGAATGCTGTGTGTGTGTGTGTGCGTGCGTGCGTGCGTGCGTGTGTGCGTGTGTGCGTGCGTGTGTGCATGTATGTGTGTGTGTGTTGGCCTAACCAGGCATACTACAGTGATGGGACCCCTGGCCGAAAGCTCTTTGAGGTGTTTCTGCAGCAGCCCTCCCTGGCGGTGCTGTCTGACCCCTCCATGCTGGGCAGAGACTGTTTGCTCCAGCAGATGCAGAACATTGATCATCACGCCCCCCTCCCTGCCGACATCAGCTTCTCCACGCTGTGGGGCTGCTACACGACAGGGAAGGCTAGCCAGTTTCAGGTGTGTGTGTGGTGCTGAGGACAGAGGGGAGGAGTACATATTGTGACACGCCCAGGTGTCCCACATGCTGCAGCTGCTCTTCCGAGACTACCCTCAGCCCCTTCTGAGCCAGTCGGACGTCAGCATGAGGGGGAGGAGCATCCTAGCTGAGGAGGAGGCCATAGCAAGGGCAACTCGGAACATTGTTATTCGTTTGGACCCGCCCTGGTCTAACGTTACCGTGGTGAAGAGGCTAGCAGCACTGAAGCTCTACCACGACTGGGACTGGCGTGAGCGGCCCATGTGCATTGCTGAGAGATGCTGTTCGTCACAGCAGGACCACTCTTTGTTCTGCAGGCTGCAAGGTCTCCATTGGGTGCTGGGGCTCTTGCTTTGAACCTGTACTGGCCCAGGTCAACCTTTCACTGGGTGAGGGTGTGTGGCGCATGCGTGGCGGGGGAGGGTTGGGCGGGTGATGGTGGGGTGGGTGAGGGTTGGGTGGGTGAGGGTTGGGTGGGTGAGGGTGGGGCCAGTGAGGGTTGGGTGGGTGAGGGTGGGGCCGGTGAGGGTTGGGCGGGTGAGGGTGGGGTGGGTGAGGGTTGGGTGGGTGAGGGTGGGTGGGTGAGGGTGGGGCATCTGCCCTGTTTATCCCATTGTTGCTTGTGCTTCAACAGAAAAAGTTGTGAAGAGGAGCATTGACCCAAGCAAGCCCCTTCCGTTTTGGGACAAGGTATGTACATGCTGTGTGCAATCTCTTTGGGCTGAACGTGAGCACTCTGTCCTCTGCAGATGCGTGTCATCTTACACGGCCCATTCAAGATGGCTGCAGAGCATGCTCAGCTCCTGCTCCTGTCGACCCGGGACCCGTACAACGTGACGGAGCACCTCGACTGTCAGTCCACGCAATTCAGTCTGCACTATGACACAGGTGGGTGTGGCGAGTGGGTTGGGCGGTGTGGGCGGGAATGATGTATAGCCGGAGGGTCGGCTGTGAAGCAAGCTGAGTGTTGTGGTTGTGTAGGTGTACTCGAGCTGTCGGGGTCACTGGACGTGTTCATTCGCACAGCCAGCAAGTACGATAAAAGTCAGTTACTGCATGTGCCAAGGGCTGAGTTCAGGTAAGTGGTCGTGGGCACACACGCACATGGTGGGAGTGGCAGATGGCAGACACTTTGTATTGTTTCAGAGCCAATTTGAAGTGGATGTGTCCAGGTGACCCCAATGCTCATCATGGTGTGATGCCCTGTGCTCCTGACAAGGTCCCTCCCCTTGAGGATGGCCAGGTCAGTCCCGAGCACCTCCAGCGACCTCAGTTCATCACCCGGGTCTTGGCCCACCACAGGTGCACGACTCCTTCGCAGACTTTCGCTCGCACTGCCTTAACCTACAGCTGAGCTTGGATGTGCAGCCAGGAGAAGAAGAGGTTTGTTTTGTTTGCAGCCTGTGCTCTGGGCTGCAGTCATTGCGCTGTGTCATGCCGCGCAGGGCTCCCGACCCACTCTGGTCCTGTATGCAAGCACGTTGCGATGGCTGCAGCAGTTTCAGGCTGCCCTGCTCCGCGTCACCTCTCTGCCCATCCGTCGGGGAACGGTGCATGGCAATGTGCGTCCAAAACAGCTGCGGTTCAGCAGGCACCTTAGGTAGGTCGGGAGCCCCAGGGCGGAGAGGCGTGTCCACTGAACTGCGGCCACCCTCACTGGTAGGGACGTTGACATCACAGCGACGTGTGCCCGTGGGGAGGTGTGCTACTGGGGCTCAGCCAGCCAGCAGAGTGGAGTCCATGGCAGCTTCAAACTGGCAGAGGCCAGCTTCTCCTACAGCCTTGCCCTGGTGCCCTTTGAGGATGGGCTGGTGCGTCGTCCACAAGCGGACTGGCAAATCAGCACCTGTCAGGGTGCTGGGGAAGGGATTGAGGTCACGCTGCACCACTTGGAGGAAGGCAGGCGTGGGACGGTGAGCATATGCTGGAGTGGTGTTGTGCCATGGCAGCGAGTAATGTTGTTGTTGTGGCCTTCAGGGAACCGAGTTCTTGCACCATCTGAGACTGGGTGACGCCTCCAAGCAGCACCTGCTCAGCTTGGGCAGGTCAGTGGTGCTGGCGACACGTGCCACAGTCAACCAGTGACCGACCCAACTTGTCCTCTCGTTCCCAGAGTTCAGTACACACGGCTGAATCAGCAAGAGGACCCGCAGAGCCCGGACTTGCAGGTCCCCTTGGTGCGTGCAGTGTAGCTCTGTGTTCAGTGCTCACCCCGCACTTACCCCTCCCCCTCCCCCTCCCAACCCCTCCCCCGCCCCCTCCCAACCCCTCCAGGAGTACAGACATCAGCTGCAGACACTGGACACGCGGGTGTCCTGGACCAGTCTCAGCAGGACCATCCTGTCAGGGCTGTTTGATGCTCATCGCAAGTCACAGGTGAGAGGTTTCCAGAAGTGTTGGATGTTGTGTGAAGGAGGCCCTTAATGAGTATCTTGTCTTGTCACAAACAGGCCGTGAAGAATAACTTGTTGTCTGATGTGCTGAAGCCGGCCAAGCCCCCTGACCTGCAGTCAAGGAATGTTGGAGGTTACTCTAACTGCAGCCCACCTCGGCCATCGGAGAGTGACAATCCTAGTGGTCGGCATGGCGATGGGCATGACCACCGTCACCGCAGTCCGGGCAGTGCAAGCTTGCTGACCCAGCTTATCTCAGATGTGACCCGGCGCGTCGTGGAGCACACAGATGAGGTGATTGCCATCTGCAAGGTGTATGGTTGGTGTACTGTGGTGTGTTGTGCTGTGAGGGTGGGGGTACCGAGTTGTGTGGTGAGGGTGGGGGTACCGAGTTGTGTTGTGAGGGTGGGGGTACCGAGTTGTGCTGTGAGGGTGGGGGTACCGAGTTGTGTGGTGAGGGTGGGGGTACCGAGTTGTGTGGTGAGGGTGGGGGTACCGAGTTGTGTGGTGAGGGTGGGGGTACCGTGGTGTGCGGTAAGGGTGGGGGTACCGTAGTGTGCGGTGAGGGTGTGGGTACCGAGTTGTGCGGTGAGGGTGGGGGTACCGAGTTGTGCGGTGAGGGTGGGAGCTGTTTCCTTTGCTCCCTCCCCTCACGGTGTGCAGTCGGGAAGAAGCATGGAGCCTAGGCTCCGTGGAAAGGAAGCATGTTCACAAGACGACACTGAGCGGCAGAACTGGCTGAGTGAGTGAGCAGCACTGGTGAGCACTAGTGTATGTGTGTGTGCCCCGTCTACCGGAGGGTGTTGCCTACCTCACTGTAGTCCAGCTGGAGAACACGCAGCTGGCCTTTCAAGGGGTGGAGTCACGTGGATGTGTCTTAGTGAGCTCCACCCTTGCTCATGCCACTAACCACACCCACAGGCCAAGGCTGGGTAATGTCGGGGACGTCCTCGTCAAAACCTCCTGGGTGGCGCGTGTTGAGGACATGCAAGTAAGAATTGATTGGTGTTTCTTTGTTTTGTGTACTGTGCACCATTGTGTCAGTGTTGTGTCACTGAGTAGTGTCATATTGTGTCAGTGTTGTGTCACTGAGTAGTGTCATGTTGTGTCAGTGTTGTGTCACTGAGTAGTGTCACATTGTGTGTTGTGTCACTGAATAGTATCATATTGTGTGTTGTGTCACTGAATAGTGTCACATTGTGTGTTGTGTCACTGAGTATATAGTGTGACATAGTGAGTTGTGCCATGGTGGTGGCCTTGTGTTAGTGACGTACTGTTGTTTGAAAAAGGTTGTCCCGTTGGATGTCAGTCCTGTATTGTGTGATGATGCTTATAGATGTTGTTGCAGTGGTCGTGACCTCTGTGTTTTGTGCAGTACTTTGCCACCATTGACCCAGAGGTGTCTGTGTCTGCTAACAACATGCCATGGATCAGTACATCCAATGTGATGGGACAACCTCTAAAGGTTGCCATGGCAACTGAGCACGCCCACCCCCAGAAAGCAGAAGACCTCAATGCTCTGCTGTTGGGCACCCTGGGACCACGAGACTCGTCCACTGATGTTAGAGACCCCCTTATTGGAGGTGCTTCCGGCGGTATAGGTGATGGTGTGGGTGGACTGGTGACCAGCACTGCCGAGTTGGAGAGTGGGGAGCCCGTCCAGCTGCAGCGCATTGCCTCGCGTTGCTACTGCCAGATCTTCTACGTGACCTACAGCCAGGGTGGGGAGAGTGGCAGCCATGTTGACTCAAAGGTCTGTGAGAGGAGGGTAGGATGTAGTTTAAGTTAGGTATGCACCAGGGTGGGAATCAACAGTGCTGTTCGCTGTCTGCTGTCTGCTGTCTGCTGTCTGCTGTCTGCTGTCTGCTGTCTGCTGTCTACTGTCTGCTGTCTGCTGTCTGCTGTCTGCTGTCTGCTGTCTGCTGTCTGCTCTCTACTGTCTCTTCCTGTTGCGTGGTGAAGGTGTCCCCAGTGAAAGATGAGCAGCCCTGTGTTGACACCTTTACTATTCGACATCCATCTGTGAACATCACCACCACCTCTGTAAGCTAGTCTCCTCCTGTGTGAGTCTTAGGAAACAGCTGTCTTACAGAGGGTTCTCCCTGCAGTCCCAGTATGCCATGCTCCTGGACATTGTCAACAACCTGCTCCTGTACAAGGAGCCGCGACAGAAGGAGCTCACTGAGACCATGGAGCGCCTGCGGTTCACTCTCCAGCTGAGCAACATTGAAGACTGTCGTACACCCATTCTGGCTCGACAGGAGAGGGTTAGGTGTGTGAAGGGGAGGGGAGGGGGAGGGGAGGGGAGGGGAGAGAGTGCTGTGAGGAGGCCGGAAGGTGGTTTGAGGAGGTGTGGGAGATGTGATGTATTCTTGCTTTGCAGACAGTTGCTGGGAAGTATCAGGGCTTTGGAAAAGGAGATCTCATTGGCCAGCAAGTCCGCTGACAGGCAAGGGGCTAGCAGGCTATGTTGTTCGATGTACACTGTTTCCAGCTTTGACCTGTTGCAGTGCGTGTGTTGTTCCTGCAGTCCTGAGGCTGTGGAGGAGTTGCATGTTGGCCTGTCAGAGCTCAAGACCCAGCTGGACCAAGCAGGGCAGGAACTGGACGTGCTGATCAAGTAGGCCCTGCTGCTGCTACTGCCATTACCACTCTGACAACGGCGCTACCCTCCCTGCAGGTTGTTCAAAGAGAACCAGTTCTTTTTGCCTGCTGCCATGGCCCCATCACAGTCCAGAAAGCCACACCCTGTCCGGTGCATAGAGGTGTGGCTGGACGATGCCCACTGGTGGCTGACAGAGAGCGACGGTCAGATTGAGTTGGCGGATGTGACCCTGGCCAACTGCTGTTATGTGCGCAACTCCTTCAGTGATGACTCGGGCGAGCACCGATTTGAGCTACAGGACTGCGTTGTACAGAACCTGTCTCCTACCGCTGCATATCGGGTAGGTTAATGGGCGGGGCATGTGGGTGTGTCTGTGGACCTCTGCTGCACCCATAGGATGTGCTGGTGGCCTATGACCGGGACTGGAGGGTGGACAAGAATGTCCGTTTGCGCGTGTACTGCCGTGACAAGGCTCCTGGTGAGGCTGGGGGGGGGGGGGGGGGGGGGCAAGTGTGTGCGGAAAAGATGCTTGCACTCCCCTTGTGTGTGCAGTTGCGGGCATCTCAGTGAAGGACCACTTTGAAGTGAACGTAGTTCCCCTGAAGGTGCAGCTGACACAGCAGTTTTACGGCCGGATGTTTGAGTTCTTTTTTCCGAGCCGCGTGGTCCAGGAGGATGGCCCACAGGACTCAGAGATGGCCCACCTCATAGTTGGGACACAGCTCCACCCCTCAGGGGAGGGGCAGCCTGATGGCACAGGGGAGGGGAGTGGGGATAGGAGTAAGGTCAGTTTGTGGCATGTTCGCTGACGTTGTACATAATGTGTGGCAGTGTCTGTAACTGCCATCCACTGCCAACAGCGAAAGAAAATTTCACTAGATTCACAACGGAGGAAGGTTGTGAGCATGGAGCTGTCCGATGTGGAGCGAATGCGGGTGCGTCTGCACACTGGGGGCAGTGTGTGAGTAGTGACCCTGTCGACGCATGGGGCAGTGTGTGAGTGGTGACCCTGTGGACACTGGGGGCAGTGTGTGAGTGGTGACCCTGTCGACGCATGGGGCAGTGTGTGAGTGGTGACCCTGTGGACACTGGGGGCAGTGTGTGAGTGGTGACCCTGTGGACGCATGGGGCAGTGTGTGAGTGGTGACCCTGTCGACGCATGGGGCAGTGTGTGAGTGGTGACCCTGTGGACACTGGGGGCAGTGTGTGAGTGGTGACCCTGTGGACGCATGGGGCAGTGTGTGAGTGGTGACCCTGTGGACGCATGGGGCAGTGTGTGAGTGGTGACCCTGTGGACGCATGGGGCAGTGTGTGAGTGGTGACCCTGTGGACGCATGGGGCAGTGTGTGAGTGGTGACCCTGTGGACGCATGGGGCAGTGTGTGAGTGGTGACCCTGTGGACGCATGGGGCACGTGCTCACCACAGTCTGGTCTGTGCAGGAGAGGGCGCTGCAGATCAAGACCTTCCTCTACATCAAGATCACACCGGTCCCTTTGCTGATCAGCTATCACGGCAAGCAAGGGGGAATCCCAATTGACATTGACAACTTCAAAGTTTCTACACCAACTCTGGAGTACCACAATCGCAATTGGACATGGAAAGACTTGTTCATGGCCATCAAACGAGACTGCAAACAGGCTATAGTGCCAAAGGTCGTTATTGCACGTCACTGCTTGGTTGGGGTCGTGATTTCTGACCCAAACTCAATTTCAGTGTGCTGTCTGTTTCAGGCTATCAAGACTAAACTAGGAATGGAGCCACGATCAGAGCATCGCCAGGGGCCTGGTCGAGGACGGTTAGTCAAGATGGCTGGCTCCTGTGTCTGGGTGATTGTGTGTGTGGGTGGAGGGGTGTGTGCTGGCATGTAAGGGCTGTTGTATGCACTTGCCTACCACAGGGAAACAGCAGGACCCCTGGACATGCAGCTGTTGTGGGTGTGTTGCATGTGTGCTTGAGTGTTGCGTGCTTGTGCAGTGGTCAGATGCCTCCTCCCAACCTCCTACAGTCAGATGGACAGAGAGCCAGCAAAAGGGCAAAGTCCAAGGTCTCCAAGGACACGGAGCTCAAGTGATGCAGGGACAGTTGTACATATGCCCACTGGCCAGTGATCTGCATGTGTTTTGTATGTTTGTGATGCTTCTGACACGGGGCTGTGCCCTGCTTCTGGTACACGGGGCTGTGCCCTGCTTCCGGTACACGGGGCTGTGCCCTGCTTCTGGTACACGGGGCTGTGCCCTGCTTCTGGTACACGGGGCTGTGCCCTGCTTCTGGTACACGGGGCTGTGCCCTGCTTCTGGTACACGGGGCTGTGCCCTGCTTCTGGTACACGGGGCTGTGCCCTGCTTCTGGTACACGGGGCTGTGCCCTGCTTCTGGTACACGGGGCTGTGCCCTGCTTCTGGTACACCGGGCTGTGCCCTGCTAGTCTAGATTGCAGCCCCTGCCCTTGTACACCACGCACGATATGCAGTGTGTTTGAGCACTGCTAGTCCGCGGTATGTGCCGTGGAGTGCCATGAACTTGCTCCTGAGGGGCTGTCATAGCAACCGGCCAATGCAGATTATGGGACGGCATTTCCGAAACATGAACATCTGGTTTGTACAGTTTGCACAAGTACGCGTATAGAGCATATAATCATACGCATACGCCACACCCACTGTTACAGGTGCACATAAATTATTATATATCCCACTGCCACGCATTGGGTAACGTGCGGCACGGTTACACGATAATCGTAATCCGCCCCCTTGGTTGCTGTGCGAGAGCCTTTGCCTGAGCGGTAGAGAGGAGCGCGGCCATGAGCGGGCAGCAGATCAGCCTCCTCGTGGAGAAGGAGCCCAACTCACCTCTGGGCTTCAAGGTACGAGTGACAGTCCATGAGCGGTTCGCTGAGCGGTGGGCGAGCCCTGGCTACTAGAGCCCTGTGAGCAGGTCGGGAGACTCCAACTCAACGCTAGAGCAGGAGACGCTTGTGCCATCTGCAGACGTCGATGATGGGGGCGGCCACGTGCCGATGACTTACTTACTGGACGACGTCAGTCTGCTGTGGCGGACTTGCATGCGCTGACGAACGCACGCAGCTGCAGGACAGTTTAATCAGTAAAGAGTTTTGTCGTCGATGTTACTTCTCTGCATCGATCACCGTCTTACCTTACCAGATTTATAATTAAGTGTTCGATGGTCACACCACCCACAATAGGGATGCAAGTCTTTCATATAGGCCAGGGCTAGCTATGGCACCTGCCGATGTCAATGTGTGGCACTCCATTGTACTTCAATGCAGCTCAAAACGTCCAAGAGTCTTCCCACCAAATGCAGGGTGGTTGAGGTGTTTCCATCCAGCCCTGCTGACATGGCTGGCGTTAGGGTGGGTGACCTAGTCATCCGGATTGATGAACAGGAGACGCAACTGCTGTCCAAAAAAGGCCTGAGTGCTCTGCTGCAGCAAAGCGCTGTCAAAGCCCAGGTCTGTCTAGTAATAGTGCGGCCAACCGCCAGTGGCCCTCAGAACATGCCAGTGTCCAACAACATTGAAGAAGATGTAAGGAATTCAGTTCACTTTGAGGGGCCTGGAACACCCGTATGCATTCCAGCCAGTACTCCTAGCCACCCTTCCAAGCGTCTTCCGCCTGTCACCATTGCCAATTATGAGACTGGGGAGAAGCACACAGACTCATTGTTTGCCAAGGCAGCCGTGGTGGGTTTCGTCCATGCATACCTACGTTCCCCGCTCGGTACCCCCTCCTCAACACCACTGTCCCTCCCCTCACTCTCTTGCTGTAGATCAACCCCTCAGGTTGTACGGAGCAACGATGCATAGGCTCACAGATGCTGCCTAAGCGGCGGGATCTGAAAATGCCGTACACAAAGACGGAAATGAAAGAGAGAGCCAGAGACTTCCTTCGCCAGTATTATGAATTGAAAACGTAAGTACTGTGTGGATGTGTCAGGAGGCTGTCACTGAAAGAGGCTGTGCTTTGTACTTTGATGCAGTGAGAGTGGATCTGAGTACAGTGATCGGGTTGCTGCTGTCATGTCCGAGATTGACAGTCGAGGAGCATATGATCTGACCTTCAAGGAACTGAGTTTTGGCTGCCGCATGGCGTGGCGGAATGCTCCCCGTTGCATGAACCGTATTCAATGGCGTAAGCTGGTTGTCTTTGACCAACGGGATGTGCGGACAGCAGAGGAGATGTTTGCTGCAATTGTCCGGCACATCCGATTTTGCACCAACCCAGAAAAGCCTGGTGTTCTCAGGTGAGTCACACAGTCACTAATGAAGTTACAATTGGAGTGGCAGACTGTCACCTGAAATGCCTGTTTGTGCATGTGTACTTGTTGGCCCCTGCAGGTCGGCCATCACTGTTTTCCCTGCAGCTGTGGATGTGGACCACGAGTATCGCGTCTGGAACTCCCAGTTCATTCGCTATGCTGGCTACCAGTTGCCTGATGGCTCTGTGTTGGGCGACCCTGCTAACGTGGACTTCACTCAGGTGTGCATGGAGCTTGGATGGGAGCCTCCCAAAGACCGGTCCCCATTTGACGTTCTGCCAGTGGTGCTGCAGGCCAACGGGGGCAGCCCTCAGGTGTTTGAGCTGGACCCAAAGGATGTCCTGGAGGTTGCACTCACACATCCTAAGTGAGTGCATGGGGTGGGAGAAGAGACCAGAAACCAAAGCCTGCTCTGCTTGTGACCCGTATCTGTGTGTAGGTACCCCGAGTTTGACCAGCTGAACTTGAAGTGGTACGCTATTCCTGGAGTGAGCTGTCTGATGCTGGAGATTGGCGGGCTCCGATTCACAGCGGCCCCCTTCAGTGGGTGGTACCTTGTGACTGAGATTGGGGCCAGAGACCTAGGGGACCCAATGCGGTACAACTTGTTAGAGGTACACACACACTGGCTGAGATACACGGCATGCACTTGTGGGCACTAGGATGGACACAGTGCACCTATGCAGCAGTGCACATATTCACTGTGTAGAAAATGGCCCAGATTATGAAGCTGGACACACGGCAAGACCAACTGTGGAAGGACAAGGCCATGGTGGAACTGAATGCGGCAGTTTTGCACAGCTTCAATGTGAGTGACTCTGCTGGCTTGAATTGCATACTGCTGCGGCTAGCGTGGCGTCTGGTGTGTCTTGTGCAGAGTCAAGGTGTGACCATCTTGGACCACCACACTGGCTCAGAGGGCTTCCTGAGGTTCATGGAACAAGAGGTTAGTGATGACAAGACAAACAGGGCAGGACATGATGCAGGGAAGGGACCATTGGTGAAGGCTTCCCTCCTGCTTGCAGTACCGTGAGCGAGGTGGCTGTCCAGCTGACTGGGTGTGGATTGTGCCACCAATGTCAGGCTCCGCCACACCTGTCTTCCACCAGGTATGTGTACACGGCCACTAGTGAGTGGGTGGGAGTGATACCTCAGTGCTGTGTTACTGCAGGAGATGCTCATGTACCATCTGAGCCCCTCCTTTGAGTACCAGGACGACCCATCTGTCAAGTGGCATCAGGCCAAGCAGCCCTGCCCCACTGCAAAGGGAACTCCCAAGGAGCGGTTTATCAAGGTTGCGAGGTGCGTGGTTTTGGTGGCTGTGCATGTATGTAGACTACTGCCAACAATTACAAGAGTGAGTGACGTGTGTGTGTGCTGCTACTGTAGGTGGGCGGCCAGGCTGAATCGCTTGATGCAGGAACAGATGAAGAAGCGGCGACACTGCACCATCTTGTATGCGACTGAGACAGGACATTCGGAGACATATGCCAGGATGCTATTGAAGCTGTTTGGGCACGCCTTCAAGTGTGATGTAAGCAGTTGTTGAGCATGCAGTGCATGTGCTTGGTGAACGCGCATGTGAGTTCTGTCTGCGGTGATACAGAGCTTCATTTCCATGCAGCTGAGCTGCATGGATTCATACCCGGCAAGCAAGTTGGAGGGGGAGGAGTTAGTACTGGTGGTGACCAGCACCTTTGGCAGCGGGGAGCCACCTAGCAACGGGGAAGAGTTTGCACAGACATTGGTCAGTATGCGTGCTCCACACTTCCCAGTGCGCCATGGCCGTGTCAGCGTTGTGTTGAACCCATCGTGGGATGCCGCCAACAGGAAGCACACAACACCTCTCAGTGCCATCAAGTGAGTGGACTGCTAGAAGGAGGCGTGGTGTTTGCGCTTCATTTCAAAGGTATTGGTCCATCTGTACTGCAGGTTTGCTGTGTTTGGGTTGGGTTCTCGAGCTTACCCCGACACCTTTTGTGCCTTTGCCCAAACTGTGGATAAACTGTTTGAGGAGTTAGGTGGAGAGCGAATCTTCTCCTTGGGTGAAGGAGACGAGTTGTGTGGTCAGGAGGAGTCTTTCAGGGACTGGGCCACTAAGTGCTACGAGGTGAGGCGGGCACACCACTGCATGGTGTATAGGTGCATGCCACAGCGTCCCCAAATTCAGCGTTTTCTGATCCGAGCCGAGTATAGGTGTGAAAACGTCAACCGATAACGGTTTCCGGTTTTCTGTTAATCTTTACCAGTTAAACGCTAACAGGTAATCGAAAATATTCACAGTTAAAGGAGCGATAACGACAAAAAGCGCTAACCGGCTAACAGAATTACCGTCATCTTTTCTATGCACCGTACCGTATAGTTGCATGCTGCTGCAGTCACCATGCCCCGTCCTGCAAAGGTAGAGATTCTTAGTATTAGAATTACTGTATTATAGTGTGATTGTTTTCAGTGTTGTGTAGAGATTATTTACCACTTGCCGATGATTACTTATGATTATGATGTAATACAGACACTTTTGTGAGCCTTCAGAGTTTGAAGTGCAGTCCATAACAAGTAGTGGCACATCAGCTGAATTCAAGGCGGTCATGCTAGACGACGATGTCATGCTATCATCCATGAATGGCATAATTGATACTGTCATGGACAGCTGTCTCTCAATGCTTAGTGTGACTTCTCTGCAGCCATTTTAGAGCAATGGTGCTATCAAATGTATGGAAATGTGTGTGAGACAGAATTTCTACAAACATTGAATTCTCAAACGTTTCTCATCTAACTTACACAATACATTATATTAGTATAAGAATAATTATGTGGATATTATATATTTACCGATACATTCGCTATAGATAATATAATCAAGCACACATTAGGGAAAATGCTAAAGTTTAATTTATCTGTTAGTAGCACACTGAACCGCGTGGTCCCTAGTGAAAATTGTGGCATGTAAAGTTGATTGGAGTTTTGGGCATAAATAGTTAACCCACCGGTTGTTATCCTGTGAATGAGTATAGTAAATTGTAATTGAATATGTCTCCCTAATGTGTCTTGTACATGCACCCTAATGTGTCTTGTACATGCACCCTAATGTGTCTTGTACACCCTAATGTGTCTTGTACATGCACCCTAATGTGTCTTGTACACCCTAATGTGTCTTGTACATGCACCCTAATGTGTCTTGTACACCCTAATGTGTCTTGTACATGCACCCTAATGTGTCTTGTACACCCTAATGTGTCTTGTACATGCACCCTAATGTGTCTTGTACATGCACCCTGAGGTGTCTTGTACATGCACCCTAATGTGTCTTGTACATGCACCCTAATGTGTCTTGTACACCTTAATGTGTTTTGTACATGCACCCTGATGTGATTCCATCCAGGCTGCTTGCAAGTACTACAATCTGGACCGAAACTTGCAGTACGGGGAGAACGTGCTGGTGGGACACAAGTGGGGCAAAGACAAGGTTCGATTGCGAAAGGTTGAAACCCACCATGACCACACGGATGCAGTGGCCCTTCTGAAACAGCTCCACAATCGCCCAAATCTCATGAGTGCTCGTTTGGTGGAACGAAGCCAACTGCAAGCCACACACTCACTGTGAGCTGCTTACAATTTTGGAATGCGTGCCATGCTGGTGTATATACGCATCATGTGATAGACTTGCTTTGACCCCAAGACGTTAGTCAGTTACAGAACAGTCAAACCAAATCCAGCTCTATGATTATTGTTTGCCAGTAAAGAAGACAGGCTGAATAGCTTGCTTCACTCAAGAGTCCGCATCATTCACGGCCAATGCCTTTCTACCGTGCACTCTATGACAGGCTGTTGTGTATGTGTGTGCTGCTATACAAAGCTGTGCAGTGCATGACATCAGCACTTCTCCCCCAACTTCAGCCGCTCCACGATCAAGCTGGTTCTGGACATACAAGGCTACCACGAGCAGTTCCAGCCAGGCGACCACCTTTCAGTGTTTCCTGAGAACAGCGTGCACATGGTATGCCAGCTGCTTGAACATGTGGACCTGACTGACATAGGCCCTGATGACCCTGTCATCTTGGAGTTCAGCAGGGGTGGAGAGGGAGGCAACGTGTGGCAGGAAGAACGAAGATTCTGTAGGGAGGTTACTATACGTGAGGCACTGACCAAGTACTTGGACATCACCACGCCACCCAGCCCCGAGCTGCTGAAGTTGCTTGCTCTGCAGGCAACCCGACCAGACGACCATCTGGACCTAGAGACATTGGGTCGAGGGGAGGTGGAATATGAAGAGTGGAAGTACAACTACTACCCTAACCTTGTAGATGTCATCCACTGGTTCCAGTCACTGCATGGACAGTTGGACCCGGCATTCCTGCTCAGCCAGCTGCCGTTCCTTCAGTCGGTGAGTGCATAGGGCGCTGACAAACTAGCATTGTGTGGTACTCTCATACATGCATGCCAACCCAGACACCCAGCTTGGAGTGCTGCTTGTTGCTGGCAATGTGGTAATGCTGCAACTTGTGCCGTCCATGCAGCGTTACTACTCCGTCTCCTCCTCACCCAACTTGCGCCCTGGTGAGGTGCACCTCACGGTGGCAGTGGTAGAGTACCATGTGAAGCCCATTCCAGGTCACAACGATGCAGTGCAGGCGTTAAGCACATCCTGGGAGGAGAAGGGAGGAACCAAGCATTTTGGGGTGTGCTCTAACTGGCTGAACAAGATTGAGCTAGGGACGTCTGTGCCCTGCTTCTTCAGAAAGTACGTTGTCACAAATGCAGTGATGTAGTCGATGTAGCTGACTTCGCCAGGGGTAGAGCAATTGCTGCAAGTTGCCAAATTATGGCCTTAGAAAGAGAGCCTGTGCAATTGTACTCTTTGAGAAAGCAGTGTTTGAATTTATATTTGTACGTACTCCTATATTTGTTAAATAATACAAGAAATTGCCTAACCTGCAGGGCAAGGAGCTTCCACATGCCTGCAGACCCAAAGACGCCCATCATAATGGTGGGACCAGGGACGGGAGTGGCTCCCTTCCGATCTTTTTGGGAGGAGCGCCTGTTCCAAATTGAATCGAGGCTAAGCGAGGCACGTGTAGCGTGCCATAGCACACAGCAGAAACCTGCAGTAGACCCCGTTTCATGCACTTCATCTCGGCCGGATTTGATGGTCAGTAAAACCCAGGCCTCCGGCTCTGCCCGCGTGACTCTTGGGCCAGGTAGCAAACCTAACCTCCATCAGCTGCAGGAGGAGGGATCTGTTCTAATTGCTCCAATTCAGAGAAGGCGGGCCTTGTCCGATGCCAGCAAGGATGCAGCACAGGTGTCCCAGGTTTTGTCAAGCTTGACACAGGGCTTTGGTCCAATGTACTTATTCTTTGGCTGTCGGCAGTCCTCAGTGGATCAGATATACCGTAATGATGTGATGAAGGCAAAGCTGTGTGGCGCACTGGAAGAGTACTTTGTGGCACTGTCAAGGGAACCAGGGAAGCCAAAGGTGAGACTACGTAACCTGTTAAAAGGAAGGAAATATTTAAGTGCTCAGTGTTGTCTCATGAATTTGGGTTTATCTGCATTTACATTTATAACATATGTATATGCGCCATTTGAGCTAATGGGTTCATCACCATCATTCAAGCACACACAGGACATGCATTGAGAGATATGCTGTTACAATTGCCCACATAAACGGGACCACTGCAATGACTTCAAAGACGTTGGCGTCCTAGATTTGAAGTTGGTCCAGCAATAGTTTGCGTGCTTGTATCATACTGAAGTCACCAGCCAGTGGTTTTGATTCACCAAATAGTTTGTTACTCCTGCCGTCTTCAGTGATAGTGTAGCCCCCAACACTAGTGACGGTTGCAGTCAGCTGCCAAACATTTGATGAATCAAAATCATTGGCTAAGGACGTATGTGCACTCAACTATAGTTCCTAGCTGTAGGCTAGGCTGTGCTCCCGGTGGTGCAGAGACTTCCTAGCTGTAAGGCTGTGCTCCCAGTGGTGCAGAGACTTCCTAGCTGTAGGCTAGGCTGTGCTCCCGGTGGTGCAGAGACTTCCTAGCTGTAAGGCTGTGCTCCCAGTGGTGCAGAGACTTCCTAGCTGTAGGCTAGGCTGTGCTCCCAGTGGTGCAGAGACTTGCTAGCTGTAGGCTAGGCTGTGCTCCCAGTGGTGCAATCGCCTCTATTGCAGGTGTATGTGCAGCACAAACTCATGGAAAATGCTGAAACGCTTATCAAACTGTTGCTGAAAGGTGCACACTTGTATGTGTGTGGAGATGCCTCAATGGCACGTGATGTATTGCACACGATCCTAAATATTCTAAGCCACAACGCTGCTATGACGGAACAGGAGGCTCGTAACTTTGTGGATGCCATGAAGGAGAATGGCCTGTATCATGAGGACATATTTGGAGTGACCCTCAGGACTGCAGAAGTTACAGATAGATACAGAAATGCTGCTAGAAGGTACGTGTGTGCACACAATAAAAAGCTCAGGCTAGACTCAAGTGCGTGCGTACAATCAAAGGGTTAATTGCTGTATGACACTGCCTGATATATACTGTATACGCTTTAACTTTCGCGGGGTTAAACTTTCGCGGATCGCAAATTTAGCAATTTTTGCGTTTTTATTCTTGCAGATGCAGGGTCTTAGTCTTTGATTCGTCGATTTGTCGTTTTCTCTGAATCCTTGTCGTATTGATGTAATCAATTGCTTTGGTGGAGGTTCTTAGCTGGATTTCTCGTTACCCTAGCGAATCGCGCCATTTTTGCGTTTTTGTGATGCAATCGTCTTACAAACGCAGACTCTAAATTTTCGCGGGATGAAACTTTCGCGGATGGCTGCTGATCCGCGAAAACCGCGAAAGTTTAACCCCGCGAAAGTTAAAGTGTATACGGTTGTTATAGGTGCAGTTTCTTTCACACACTGGCGTGAGCAGTGAAAAGCCACCAAACATTCCAAGGGATTTCTGTATTCTGCAAATGTGGCGATTTCATGAGTGATGTAAGAAGAATTTGATATAAATGACGCCATGAAGTAGAGGCATGATGGTCTCTGATCCTGCAGATGTTCTTTCCTGCCTTATCTCTGTAGTGAGATACACAGGCCTTGAAACAGATAACAGCTGGGCATGTAATGTGTGGGCACATATGGTTTAGACATGTCATACCTGCGTAGTGTTCTATGTACTTATATACGTATGAGCCTTGGTACGCACTACAGGCAGAAGTAAAAGACATGCTGGCTTGAGCTGCCTGCTTGTGTGTGCTTAATTCATGCATCCATCCACTGTGCCTTTGACCTTTGACCTTTGACCCCTGCAGGACATGGAGTGTGCTGCTTGGCAAATCATCATGTTCTGCTGAGATGCATCAAGTGAGTATACTGCATACACCCGCATAGTGGGTAATACCTAAGATACCCACCCTAACCCTAACCCTAACCCAAATTTGATTGGTCAGTTTTATTCTTCGTTTTAGGGTTAGGGACATGAGGGACAAGCAACCTGAAATCAACTGTATCTGTTTAGGCTGTTTTTACACTGACAGAAGTGGCTTTATACATAGCTACGGTAGAAATTTTTATGTGATGTTATGGAATCGTTTACACTCTCCTGTCTCCAGATGAGGTGGCAGCCTTGTAGCTACATTCCTCACTGTTTCAGCTTGTTGTGCTTTCGCCTAGCATAAGAATTGCATATATTTGACCTAACCCTAATCCTGGTGATACCTGAGGGGGAACTTCCATTGCTAGCATACACATGGTGCCTTGATTCACTCATGCCCTGGGATAATGTCAAATGAGTACCTTTATTGGTATCGGCATGAAAGCAGTCTGAACTGCTCCTGAATGTGGCTGTCTTATGTGCAGGAACTGGAATCTGCTCAAGCAATGAATCCGTTGGGTGTTCCGAAGGGAGTTTACAAACTGTCACGCCTCCCCACAGTCACCCTCCTTCTGAACAATGATGTTCCTGCAACTGCTGTGGACACCACAGCCTTTCCTCAGTAGGTTTATACAGAGAATGGGCAGTGGGAGGTGCTTAATTATATATGGAGTGTAAATTAATTTCAGACACAATGCTGGACATTCCTTGAACGAGTGGGACTTTTGTGTGAGGCAAATTTCTCTTTCATTGTGTTCAGCCATTTCCTGTGGAGAACCCCTAACTTCTGTTCTTGTACAACAATTGTACTTTTTTGACATGCCTGT
>OX465047.1:6094520-6141131 GCA_949841015.1 Aplysina aerophoba | reverse complement strand
CGAAGACTACTGGAGACTACGGAGACCCACGGTGACCTTCGGAGACCACCGGAAACTTCGGAGACCGACGGAGACCATCGAAGACCACCGGAGACCACCGGAGACCACCGCTGATTGCCGGAGACCACCGTAGACCACCGGAGAATATGGAAACCCACGGAGACCATTGAAGACTACCGGAGACCACCGGAGACCACCAGAAACCACCGGAGACCACCGGAGACCACCGGAGACCACCGGAGACCACCGAAGACCACCAAAGACTACGGAGACCCACGGAGACCATCGGAGTCCACCGGAGACCACCGGAGACCACCGGAGACAACGGAGACCCACGGAGACCATCGAAGACCACCGGAGACCACCGGAGACCACCGGAGACCACCGGAGACCACCGGAGACTACCGGAGACCTACAGAGACAATCGAAGACCACCGGAGACACCCGGAGACTACGGAGACCCACGGAAACCATCGAAGACAACCGTAGTCCACCGGAGACCACCGGGGACCACCGGAGACCACCGGATACCACCGGAGACCACCGGAGACCACCGAATACCACTAAAGACTCTGGAGACCCACGGAGACCATCGGAGAACACCAGAGACCACCGGAGACCACCGGAGACCACCGGAGACCACCGGAGACTACGGAGACCCACGGAGACCATCGAAGACCACCGGAGACCACCGGATACGACCGGTGACCACCAGAGACTACGGAGACCCACGGAGACCACCGGAGACCACCGGAGACCACCGGAGACCACCGGAGACTACGGAGACCCACGGAGACCATCGAAGACCACCGGAGACCACCGGAGACCATCGGGGACCACCGGAGACCACCCGAGACCACCGGAGAGCACCAGACACCTCCGGAGACTACGGAGACAATCGAAGACCACCAGAGACCAACGGAGACTACGGAGCCCCACGGAGACCATCGGAGACCACCGGAGACCACCGGACACCACCGGAGACCACCGGAGACCACCCGAGACCACCAGAGACCGCCGGACACCACCGGAGACTACGGAGACAATCGAAGACCACCGGAGACCACCGGAGACCACGGGAGACTGAGGGAGACCACGAAGACTACAGGAGACTACGGAGACCCACTGAGACCACCGAAGACCACCGGAGACTGAGGGAGACCACAAAGACAACTGGAGGCTACGGAGACCGACGGAGACCACCGGAGACTACCGGAGACTACGGAGACCCACGGAGACCATCGAAGACCACCGGAGACCACCGGAGACCACCGGAGACCACCGGAGACTACCGGAGACTACGGAGACCCACGGAGACCATCGAAAACCACCGGAGACCACCGGAGACCACCGGAGACTGAAGGAGACCACGAAGACTACTGCAGACTACGGAGACCAACGGAGACCTTCGGAGACCACCGTAGACTACGGAGACCCACGGAGACCATCGAAGACCACCGGAGACCACCACTGATCGCCGGAGACCACCGGAGACCACCGGAGAATATGGAAACCCACGGAGACCATTGAAGACTACCGGAGACCACCAGAGACCACCAGAAACCACCGGAGACCACCGGAGACCACCGGAGACCACCGGAGACCACCGAAGACCACCAAAGACCACGGAGACCCACGGAGACCATCGGAGACCACCGGAGACCACCGGAGACCACCGGAGACCACCGCTGATCGCCGGAGACCACCGGGATCCAACGGAGACTACGGAGACCAACGGAGACCATTGAAGAGTACCGGAGACCACCGGAGACTACCGGAGACCACCAGAGACCACCGGAGACCACCGGAGACCACCGGAGACCACCGAAGACCACCAAAGTCTACGGAGACCCACGGAGACCATCGAAGACCACCGGAGACTGAGGGAGACCAGGAAGACTACTGGAGACTACGGAGACCCACCGAAGACCACCAAAGTCTACGGAGACCCACGGAGACCATCGGAGACCACAGGACACCTCCGGAGACCACCGGAGACCACCGGAGACCACCCGAGACCACCGGAGAGCTCCAGACACCACCGGAGACTACGGAGACAATCGAAGACCACCGGAGACCAACGGAGACCAACGGAGACCCACGGAGACCCACGGAGACCACCGGAGACCACCGGAGACGACGGAGACCCACGGAGACCATCGAAGACCACCGGAGACCACCGGAGACCCACGGAGACCACCGGAGACAACCGGAGACTAAGGAGACCCACGGAGACCATCGGAGACAACCGGAGACCACCGAATATCACCGGAGACTGATGGAGACCACGAAGTCCACTGGAGACCACCAGTCAACATGGAGACCACCGGAGACTACTGAGACCCACGGGGACTACCGAAGACAACCGGAGACTGAGGGAGACCACGAAGACTACTGGAGACTACGGAGACCCACGGAAACTTTCGGAGACCACCGGAGACTACGGAGACCCACGGAGACCATCAAAGACCACCGGAGACCAACGGAGACCACCGGAGACCACCGGAGACCGCCGGAGACCACCGGAGACCACCGGAGACCACCGGAGACTACAGAGACCATCGGAGACCACCGGAGACCACCGGAGACCACCGGAGACTACGGAGACCCACGGTGACCATCGAAGACCACAGGAGACCACCGGAGACCACCGGGGACCTCCGGAGACAACGGAGACCCACGGAGACCATCGAAGACCACCGGAGACCACCGGAGACCATCGGAGACCACCGGACACCACCCGAGACCACCGGAGACCACCGGACACCACCGGAGACTACGGAGACTACGAAGACCCACGGTGACCATCGAAGACCACCGGAGACTACCGGAGACCACCGGATACCACCGGAGACCGAGGGAGACCATGAAGACAACTGGATACTACGGAGACCCACGGAGACCACCGAAGACCACCTTAGACTGAGGGAGACTACGAAGACTACTGGAGACTACGGAGATCCACGGAGACCACCGGAGACCACCGGAGACTACGGAGACCCACGGAAACCATCGAAGACAACCGGAGTCCACCGGAGACCACCGGAGACCACCGGAGACCACCGGAGGCCACCGGAAACTGAGGGAGACCGCGAAGACTACTGGAGACTACGGAGACCCACGTAGACCTTCGCAGACCTCCGGAGACTACGGAGACCCACGGAGACCATCGAAGACCACCGGAGACCACCGGAGACCACCGGAGACTACGCAGACCCACGGAGACCGCCGAAGACCACCGGAGACTGAGGGAGACCGCCGAAGACTACTGGAGACTACGGAGACCACCGGAGACCACCGGAGACTACGGAGACCCACGGAGACCATCGAAGACCACCGGAGACCACCGGAGACCCACGGAGACCACCGGAGACAACCGGAGACTAAGGAGACCCACGGAGACCATCGGAAACCACCGGAGACCACCGAATATCCCCGGAGACTGATGGAGACCACGAAGACCACTGGAGACCACCAGTGAACATGGACACCACCGGAGACTACTGAGACCCACGGGGAACACCGAAGACAACCGGAGACTGAGGGAGACCACGAAGACTACTGGAGACTACGGAGACCCACGGAGACTTTCGGAGACCACCGGAGACTACGGAGACCCACGGAGACCATCAAAGACCACCGGAGACCAACGGAGACCACCGGAGACCACCGGAGACCGCCGGAGACCACCGGAGACCACCGGAGACTACAGAGACCATCGGAGACCACCGGAGACCACCGGAGACCACCGGAGACCACCGGAGACTACGGAGACCCACGGTGACCATCGAAGACCACAGGAGACCACCGGAGACCACCGGAGACCTCCGGAGACTACGGAGACCCACGGAGACCATCGAAGACCACCGGAGACCACCGGAGACCATCGGAGACCACCGGAGACCACCCGAGACCACCGGAGACCACCGGACACCACCGGAGACTACGGAGACATTCGAAGACCACCGGAGACCAACGGAGACCAACGGAGACTACGGAGACCCACGGTGACCATCGAAGACCACCGGAGACTTCCGGAGACTCCCGGATACCACCGGAGACCGAGGGAGACCACGAAGACAACTGGAGACTACGGAGACCCACGGAGACCACCGAAGACCACCTTAGACTGAGGGAGACTACGAAGACTACTGGAGACAACGGAGATCCACGGAGACCACCGGAGACCACCGGAGACTACGGAGACCCACGTAGACCTTCGGAGACCTCCAGAGACTACGGAGACCCACGGAGACCATCGAAGACCACCGGAGACCACCGGAGACCACCGGAGACTACGCAGACCCACGGAGACCGCCGAAGACCACCGGAGACTGAGGGAGACCAGGAAGACTACTGGAGACTACGGAGACCCACGGAGACCACCGGAGACCACCGGAGACTACGGAGACCCACGGAGACCATCGAAGACCACCGGAGACCACCGGAGACCCACGGAGACCACCGGAGACAACCGGAGACTAAGGAGACCCACGGAGACCATCGGAGACAACCGGAGACCACCGAATATCACCGGAGACTGATGGAGACCACGAAGTCCACTGGAGACCACCAGTGAACATGGAGACCACCGGAGACTACTGAGACCCACGGGGACCACCGAAGACAACCGGAGACTGAGGGAGACCACGAAGACTACTGGAGACTACGGAGACCCACGGAGACTTTCGGAGACCACCGGAGACTACGGAGACCCACGGAGACCATCAAAGACCACCGGAGACCAACGGAGACCACCGGAGACCACCGGAGACCGCCGGAGACCACCGGAGACCACCGGAGACCACCGGAGACTACAGAGACCATCGGAGACCACCGGAGACCACCGGAGACCACCGGAGACCACCGGAGACTACGGAGACCCACGGTGACCATCGAAGACCACAGGAGACCACCGGAGACCACCGGAGACCTCCGGAGACAACGGAGACCCACAGAGACCATCGAAGACCACCGGAGACCACCGGAGACCATCGGAGACCACCGGAGACCACCCGAGACCACCGGAGACCACCGGACACCACCGGAGACTACGGAGACAATCGAAGACCACCGGAGACCAACGGAGACCAACGGAGACTACGAAGACCCACGGTGACCATCGAAGACCACCGGAGAATACCGGAGACCACCGGATACCACCGGAGACCGAGGGAGACCATGAAGACAACTGGATACTACGGAGACCCACGGAGACCACCGAAGACCACCTTAGACTGAGGGAGACTACGAAGACTACTGGAGACTACGGAGATCCACGGAGACCACCGGAGACCACCGGAGACTACGGAGACCCACGGAAACCATCGAAGACAACCGGAGTCCACCGGAGACCACCGGAGACCACCGGAGACCACCGGAGACCACCGGAGGCCACCGGAAACTGAGGGAGACCACGAAGACTACTGGAGACTACGGAGACCCACTTAGACCTTCGGAGACCTCCGGAGACTACGGAGACCCACGGAGACCATCGAAGACCACCGGAGACCACCGGAGACCACCGGAGACTACGCAGACCCACGGAGACCGCCGAAGACCACCGGAGACTGAGGGAGACCGCCGAAGACTACTGGAGACTACGGAGACCACCGGAGACCACCGGAGACTACGGAGACCCACGGAGACCATCGAAGACCACCGGAGACCACCGGAGACCCACGGAGACCACCGGAGACAACCGGAGACTAAGGAGACCCACGGAGACCATCGGAAACCACCAAAGACCACCGAATATCCCCGGAGACTGATGGAGACCACGAAGACCACTGGAGACCACCAGTGAACATGGAGACCACCGGAGACTACTGAGACCCACGGGGACCACCGAAGACAACCGGAGACTGAGGGAGACCACGAAGACTACTGGAGACTACGGAGACCCACGGAGACTTTCGGAGACCACCGGAGACTACGGAGACCCACGGAGACCATCAAAGACCACCGGAGACCAACGGAGACCACCGGAGACCACCGGAGACCGCCGGAGACCACCGGAGACCACCGGAGACTACAGAGACCATCGGAGACCACCGGAGACCACCGGAGACCACCGGAGACCACCGGAGACTTCGGAGACCCACGGTGACCATCGAAGACCACAGGAGACCACCGGAGACCACCGGAGACCTCCGGAGACAACGGAGACCCACGGAGACCATCGAAGACCACCGGAGACCACCGGAGACCATCGGAGACCACCGGAGACCACCCGAGACCACCGGAGACCACCGGACACCACCGGAGACTACGGAGACATTCGAAGACCACCGGAGACCAACGGAGACCAACGGAGACTACGGAGACCCACGGTGACCATCGAAGACCACCGGAGACTACCGGAGACCCCCGGATACCACCGGAGACCGAGGGAGACCACGAAGACAACTGGAGACTACGGAGACCCACGGAGACCACCGAAGACCACCTTAGACTGAGGGAGACTACGAAGACTACTGGAGACAACGGAGATCCACGGAGACCACCGGAGACCACCGGAGACTACGGAGACCCACGGAGACCATCGAAGACCACCTGAGGCCACCGGAGACGACCGGAGACTACCGGTGACCACCGGATACCACCGGAGACCACCGGAGACTACAGATACCCACGGAAACCATCGAAGACCACCGGAGACCATCGGAGACCTCCGCAGACCACCGGAGACCACCGGAGACAACGGAGACCCACGGAGACCATCGGAGACCTCCGCAGACCACCGGAGACCACCGGAGACTACAGAGACCCACGGAGACCACCGGAGACTACGGAGACCCACGGAAAACACCGATGACCACCGGAGATTGAGGGAGACCACAAAGACTACTGGAGACTACGGAGTCCCACGTAGACCACCGGAGACCACCGTAGACTACGGAGGCGCATGTGGGACATGTCCATTGCACCAATATGGCTTCCGCGCGCGGCTGATTTTTACCTTCGTATTTTTGCTTGTTTCTCCTTCAGGCTTCGCTGAATCAGAGCAAGACTAGTTCCAATCAGAAGACAAAGAAACCCTCTGTAACCCGGCATATGATTTGTGGAAATAATAATTCGCTCTGTCGAGAAATGTCGGCGCAAATGAAGCAAGTAAAATAGCAGTAAATGCCCGTGTGGTAATTTTTGGAAAGGTTCAGACAGACATGGATGGCATCAGTCACTGCGAAATCAGAGCACCTAACTTTTCCATGTGGCATAAGTTGTTACAGAACTCCGTTGGGAAGTTACAGCCAGAAAACTACTACCAATGATTGGCAATGCAAATTCGGGGACGAATAACTCTTGATAGGAATACTGCATAATATTATGCCACATGGAAAGGCTAGAGACATCCCTTACCAAACTATTGAAGTGCTCAACTTGCCTGGAAACCCTCTCAAAAATTACCACACAGCGCTTTTGTAAGTGCACCTCCATTTAGCTCTTCGCGGGGAGCAGATCACATGATGCTCTCGTGACATGGCCATGTTTCGAACAAAATGGCTGACACGTGCTGCGGGAAACGTCAGCGATACCCTCCTTTACGCAGTGCGATGATGTTTCGCTTTGTCTGGGAAGGAGTATCGGCTCGAATATAGTGTGGATTTTCGCGTCGGGTGCTTCATTATGACACCATTGGTTGTCGAGTCACGCGTACATCACGCGCGGTCATGTGCGTGTCCACGGAAACACGAAAGAATGTGACAAACCACAGAGGTCAGTCCCAAAATAAACAATCTGGCTTCGAACGGACATGTCCCACATGCGGACCCAAGGAGACCATCGAAGACCACCGGAGACCACCGGAGACCACCGGTTACTACGGAGACCCACGAAGACCATCGGAGACCACCGGAGACCAACGGAGACCAACGGAGACCACCAGAGAACACCGGAGACCACCGGAGACCACCGGAGACCACCGGAGACCACCGGAGATCACCGGAGACCACCGGAGACCACCGGAGACCACCGGAGACTACGGAGACCCACGAAGACTATCGGGGTCCACCAGAGACCACCGGAGACCACCGGAGACCACCGGAGACCACCGGAAACCACCGGAGACCACCGGAGACTACGGAGACCAACGGAGAACATCGAAGACCACCGAAGACCACCGGAGACAACAGGAGACCACCGGAGACCACCGGAGACTACGGAGACCAACTGAGACCATCGGAGACCATCGGAGAGCACCGGAGACCACCGGAGACCACCGGAGACCACCGGAGACCATCAAAAACCACGGGAGACCACTGGAGACCACCGAAGACAACCAGAAACTACGGAGTCCCACGGAGACCATTGGAGACCACCGGAGACTACGGAGACCCACGGAGACCATCGAAGACCACCGGAGATCACCGGAGACCACCGGAGACTACCGGTGACCATCGGAGACCACCGGAGACTACAGATACCCACGGAAACCATCGAAGACCACCGGAGACCATCGGAGACCTCCGCAGTCCACCGGAGAGCACCGGAGACTACGGAGACCCACGGAGACCATCGGAGACCTCCGCAGACCACTGGAGACCACCGGAGACTACGGAGACCCACGGAGACCACCGGAGACTATGGAGACCCACGGAAAACACCGATGACCACCGGAGATTGAGGGAGACCACAAAGACTACTGGAGACTACGGAGTCCCACGGAGACCACCAGAGACCACCGGAGACTACGGAGACCCACGGAGACCATCGAAGACCACCGGAGACCACCAGAGACCACCGGAGACCACTGGAGATCCACAGAGACTACGGAGGCTATCGAAGACCACCGGAGACCACCGGCGACCACCGGAGACTACGCAGACTCACGGAGACCATCGGAGACAACCAGAGACCACCGGAGACCACCGGAGACTACGGAGACCCACGGAGACCACCAAAGACCACCGGAGACCACGGAGACCACCGGAGACTACGGAGACCCACGGAGACCACCGAAGACCACCGGAGACTGAGGGAGACCACGAAGACTACTGGAGACACCGGAGACCACCAGAGACTACGGAGACCCACGGAGACCATCGAAGACCACCGGAGACCACCGGAGACCACCGGAAACCACCGGAGACCACCGGAGACCTCAGGAGACCACCGGAGACCACCGGAGACCACCGGAGACCACCGGAGACCACCGGAGACCACCGGAGACTACGGAGACCCACGGAGACCATCGGAGACCACCGGAGACCACCGGAGACAACCGGAAACTACGGAGACCCACAGAGACCACCAAAGATCATTGGAAACTGAGGAAGACCACAAAGACCACTGGAGACCATCGGAGACCACTGGAGACCACCGAAGATCACTGGAGACTGAGGGAGACCGCGAAGACCACTGGAGACCACCAGAGACCACGGAGACCACCGGAGACTACGGAGACCCAAGGAGACCACCGGAGAATGAGGGAGACCACAAAGACTACAGGACACTTCGGAGTCCCAAGGAGACCACCGGAGACGACCGGAGACTACGGAGACCCACGGAGACCATCAAAGACCACCGGAGAACAGCGGAGACCACCGGAGACCACCGGAGACCACCAGAGACTACGGAGACTCACGGAGACAATCGGTGACCACCGGAGACCCACGGAGACCACCAAAGACAACCGGAGACCACGGACCCACCGGAGACAACGGAGACCCACGGAGACCTCCGAAGACTACCGGAGACTGAGGGAGACCACGAAGACTACTGGAGACTACGGAGACTACCGGAGACCACCGGAGACTACCGGAGACCACCGGAAACTACGGAGACCCACGGAGACCATCGGAAATAACTGGAGAACCACGGAGACCACCGAAGATCACCGGAGACTGAAGGAGACCACGAAGACCACTGGAGACCACCAGAGACCACGGAGACCATCGGAGACTACGGAGACCCACGGAGGCCACTGAAGACCACCGGAGACTTAGGGAGACCACGAAGACTACTGGAGTCTACGGAGACCCATGGAGACCACCGGAGACCACCGGAGACTACGGAGACCCACGGAGACCATCGAAGACCACCGGAGACCACCGGAGACCACCGGAGACACCAAAGACTGAGGGAGACCCCTGGAGACCACCAGAGACCATCGGAGACCATTGGAGACCACCGGAGACCACCGGAGACCACCGGAGACCATCGGAGACCACCGGAGACCACCGGAGACCACCGGAGATCACCGTAGACTGAGGGAGACCACGAAGATTACTGGAGACTACGGAGACCCATGGAGACCACCGGAGACCACCGGAGACTACGGAGACCCACGGAGACCATCGAAGACCACCGGAGACCACCGGAGATCACCGGAGACTACGGAGACCCACGGAGGCCACTGAAGACCACCGGAGACTGAGGGAGACCACGAAGACTACTGGAGACTACAGAGACCCATGGAGACCACCGGAGACCACCGGAGACTACGGAGACCCACGGAGACCATCGAAGACCACCGGAGACCACCGGAGACCACCGGAGACCACCGGAGACCACCAAAGACTGAGGGAGACCCCTGGAGACGACCAGAGACCATCGGAGACCATTGGAGACCACCGGAGACCACCGGAGACCACCGGAGACCATCGGAGACCACCGGAGACCACCGGAGACCACCGAAGACTGAGTGAGACCACAGAGACAACTGGAGACTATGGAGACCCACGGAGACCACCGAAGACCACCGGAGACTGAGGGAGACCACGAACACTACTGGAGACTACGGAGACCCACGGAGACCACCGGAGACCACCGGAGACTACGGAGACCCACAGAGACCATCGAAGACCACCGAAGACGACCGGAGACCACCGGAGACCACCGGAGACCACTGTAGACCACCGGAGACTACGGAGTCCCACGGAGACCATCGAAGACCACCGGAGACCTGCGGAGACCACCGGAGACCACCGGAGACCACCGGAGAACACCGAAGACCACCGGAGACCACCGGAGACTACGGAGACCCACGGAGGCCATCGTAGACCACCGGAGACCACCGGAGACTACGGAGACCCACGGAGACCATCGGAGACCTCCGCAGACCACCGGAGACCACCGGAGACTACGGAGACCCACGGAGACCACCGGAAACAACGGAGACCCACGGAAAACACCGATGACCACCGGAGATTGAGGGAGACCACAAAGACTACTGGAGACTACGGAGTCCCACGGAGACCACCGGAGACCACCGGAGACTACGGAGACCCACGGAGACCATCGAAGACCACCGGAGACCACCGGAGACCACCGCAGACCACTGGAGACCCACGGAGACTACGGAGGCCATCGAAGACCACCGGAGACCACCGGCGACCACCGGAGACTACGCAGACTCACGGAGACCATCGGAGACAACCAGAGACCACCGGAGACCACCGGAGACTACGGAGACCCACGGAGACCACCAAAGACCACCGGAGACCACGGAGACCACCGGAGACTACGGAGACCCACGGAGACCACCGAAGACCACCGGAGACTGAGGGAGACCACGAAGACTACTGGAGACACCGTAGACCACCGGAGACTACGGAGACCCACGGAGACCATCGAAGACCACCGGAGAACACCGGAGAACACCGGAAACCACCGGAGACCACCGGAGACCTCCAGTGACCACCGGAGACCTCCGGTGACCACCGGAGACCACCGGAGACCACCGGAGACTACGGAGACCCACGGAGACCATCGGAGACCACCGGAGACCACCGGAGACAACCGGAAACTACGGAGACCCACAGAGAACACCAAAGATCATTGGAAACTGAGGAAGACCACGAAGACCACTGGAGACCACCGGAGACCACCGGAAACTACGGAGAACCATAGAGACCATCGGAAACCACTGGAGACCATCGAAGATCACCGGAGACTGAGGGAGACCGCGAAGACCACTGGAGACCACCAGAGACCACGGAGACCACCAGAGACTACGGAGACCCACGGAGACCACCGGAGAATGAGGGAGACCACAAAGACTACTGGACACTTCGGAGTCCCAAGGAGACCACCGGAGACCACCGGAGACTACGGAGACCCACGGAGACCATCGAAGACCACCGGAGACCGCCGGAGACCACCGGTGACCACAGGAGACCACTGGAGACCACCAGAGACCACCGGAGACTTCGGAGACCCACGGAGGCCATCGAAGACCACCGGAGAACAGCGGAGACCACAGGAGACCCCCGGAGACCACCGGAGACCACCGGAGACCACCAGAGACTACGGAGACTCACGGAGACAATCGGTGACCACCGGAGACCACCGGAGACCACCGGTGACTACGGAGATCCACGGTGACCACCAAAGACAACCGGAGACCACGGACCCACCAGAGACAACGGAGACCCACGGAGACCTCCGAAGACTACCGGAGACTGAGGGAGACCACGAAGACTACTGGAGACTATGGAGACTACCGGAGACCACCGGAGACCACCGGAGACCACCGGAAACTACGGAGACCCACGGAGACCATCGGAAATAACTGGAGAACCACGGAGACCACCGAACATCACCGGAGACTGAGGGAGACCACGAAGACCACTGGAGACCACCAGAGACCACGGAGACCATCGGAGACTACAGAGACCCACGGAGGCCACTGAAGACCACCAGAGACTGAGGGAGACCACGAAGACTACTGGAGACTACGGAGACCCATGGAGACCACTGGAGACCACCGGAGACTACGGAGACCCACGGAGACCATCGAAGACCACCGGAGACCACCGGAGACCACCGGAGACCACTGGAGACCACCGGAGACCACCAAAGACTGAGGGAGACCCCTGGAGACCACCGGAGACCATCGGAGACCATTGGAGACCACCGGAGACCACCGGAGACCACCGGAGACCATCGGAGACCACCGAAGACCACCGGAGACCACCGGAGACCACCGGAGACTGAGGGAGACCACGAAGATAACTGGAGACTACGGAGACCCATGGAGACCACCGGAGACCACCAGAGACTACGGAGACCCACGGAGACCATCGAAGACCACCGGAGACCACCGGAGACCACCGAAGACTGAGGGAGACCACGGAGACAACTGGAGACTACGGAGACCCACGGAGACCACCGAAGACCACCGGAGACTGAGGGAGACCACGAAGACTACTGGAGACTACGGAGACCCACGGAGACCACCGGAGACCACCGGAGACTACGGAGACCCACAGAGACCATCGAAGACCACCGAAGACGACCGGAAACCACCGGAGACCACCGGAGACTACGGAGTCCCACGGAGACCATCGAAGACCACCGGAGACCTGCGGAGACCACCGGTGACCACCGGAGACCACCGGAGACCACCGAAGACCACCGGAGACCACCGGAGACTACGGAGACCCACGGAGACCATCGTAGACCACCGGAGACCACCGAAGATCACCGGAGACTGAGGGAGACCACGAAGACTACTGGAGACTACGGAGACCAACGGAGACTACCTAAAACCACCGGAGACTGAGGGAGACCACGAAGACTACTGGAGACTACGGAGACCCACGGAGACCACCGGAGACCACCGGAGACTACGGAGACCACCGGAGACCACCGGAGACCAGCGGAGACCACCGGAGACCACCGGATACTACGGACACCACCGGAGACTACGGAGACCATCGAAGACCACCGGAGGCCACCGGAGACCATTGGAGACCACCGGAGACTATGGAGACCCACGGAGACCATCGAAGACCACCGGAGACTACCGGAGACCACCGGAGACTGAGGGAGACCACGAAGACTACTGGAGGCTACGGAGACCCACGGAGACCACCTAAAACCACTGGAGACTGAGGGAGACCACGAAGACTACTGGAGACTACGGAGACCCACGGAGACCACCGGAGACCACCGGAGACTACGGAGACCACCGGAAACCACCAGAGACCTGCGGAGACCGCCGGAGACCACCGGAGACCACCGGAGACCACCGGAGACTACGGAGACCATCGAAGACCTCCGGAAGCCACCGGAGAACACCGGAGACCACCGGAGACCACCGGAGACCTCCGAAGACCACCGGAGACCACCGGAGACCACCGGAGACTACGGAGACCCACGGAGACCATCGAAGACCACCGGAGACCGGCGGAGATCACCGGAGACCACCGGAGACCACCGGACACCACCGAAGACCCCCGGAGACCACCGGAGACTACGGAGATCCACGGAGACCAACGGAGTCCACCGGAGACCACCGAAAATCACCGGAGACTGAGGGTGACCACGCAGACCACTGGAGACCACCAGTGACCACGGAGACCACCGGAGACTACGGAGACCCACGGAGTCCACCGAACACCACCGGAGACTGAGGGACACCACGAAGACTACTGGAGACTACGGAGACCCACGGTGACCACCGGAGACTACGGAGACCCACGGAGACCGTCAAAGACCACCGGAGATCACCGGAGACCACCGGAGACCACCGGAGACCACCGGAGACCACCGAAGACCACCGGAGATCGCCGGAGACCACCGTAGACTACGGAGACCCACGGAGACCATCGGAGACCACCGGAGACCACCGAAGATCACCGGAGACTGAGGGAGACCACGAAGACCACTGGAGAACAGCTGAGACCACGGAGACCACCGGAGACTACGGAGACCCACGGAGACCACCGAAGACCACCGTAGTCTGAGGGAGACCACGAAGACTACTGGAGACTACGGCGACCCACGGAGACCACTGGAGACCACCGGAGACTACGGAGTCCCACGGAGACCATCGAAGACCACCGGAGACTTGGAGACCACCGGAGACCACCGGAGACCACCGGAGACCACCGGAGACCACCGGAGACCACCGGAGAATACGGAGACCCACGGAGACCATCGAAGACCACCGGAATCCACCGGAGACCACCGGAGACCACCGGAGACCACCGGAGACCACCGGAGACCACCGGAGACCACCGGAGACCACCGAAGACCACCGAAGACCACCAGAGACCACCGAAGACTGAGGGAGACCATGAAGACTACTGGAGACTACGGTGACCCACGGAGACCACCGAAGACCACCGGAGACTGAGGAAGACCACGAAGACTACTGGAGACTACGGAGACCCACGAAGACCACCGGAGACCACCGGAGACTACGGAGACCCACGGAGACCATCGAAGACCACCGAAGACGACCGGAGACCACCGGAGACCACCGGGGACCACCGGAGACTACCTAGACCCACGGAGACCATCGGAGACCACCGGAGATCTGCGGAGACCACCGGAGACCACCGGAGACTACGGAGACCCTCGGAGACCATCGGAGACCACCGGAGACCACCGAAGATCACCGGAGACTGAGGGAGACCACGAAGACCACTGGAGACCACCAGTGACCACGGAGACCACCGGAGACTACGGAGACCCACGGAGACCACCGAACACCACCGGAGATTGAGGGAGACCACGAAGACTACTGGAGACTACGGAGACCCACGGTGACCACCAGAGACTACGGAGACCCACGGAGAGCGTCAAAGACCACCGGAGATCACTGGAGACCACCGGAGACCACCGGAGACCACCGGAGACCACCGGAGACCACCGGAGATCGCCGGAGACCACCGTAGACTACGGAGACCCACGGAGACCATCGGAGACCACCGGAGACCGCCGAAGATCACCGGAGACTGAGGGAGACCGCGAAGACCACAGGAGACCACCAGAGACCACGGAGACCACCGGAGACTACAGAGACCCACGGAGACCACCGAAGACCACCGGAGTCTGAGGGAGACCACGAAGACTACTGGAGACTACGGCGACCCACGGAGACCACCGGAGACCACCGGAGACTACGGAGTCCCACGGAGACCATCGAAGACCACCGGAGACCTTGGAGACCACCGGAGAACACCGGAGACCACCGGAGACCACCGGAGACCACCGGAGATCGCCGGAGACCACCGTAGACTACGGAGACCCACGGAGACCATCGAAGACCACCGGAGACCACCGGAGACCACCGGAGACTGAGGGAGACCACGAAGACTACTGGAGACTACGGAGACCCACGGAGACCACCGGAGACCACCGGAGACTACGGAGACTACGGAGACCACCGGAGACCACCGGAGACTACGGAGTCCCACGGAGACCGTCAAAGACCACCGGAGATCACCGGAGACCACCGGAGACCACCGGAGACCACCGGAGACCACCGGAGACCACCGGAGATCGCCGGAGACCACCGTAGACAACGGAGACCCACGGAGACCATCGAAGACCCCCGGAGACCACCGGAGACCACCGGAGACCACCGGAGACTGAGGGAGACCACGAAGACTACTGGAGACTACGGAGACCCACGGAGACCACCGGAGACCACCGGAGACTACGGAGACCCCCGGAGACCATCGAAAACCACCGGAGGCCACCGGAGACCACCGGAGACCACCGGAGATCACCGGAGACCACCGGAGACAACGGAGACCCACGGAGACCATCGGAGACCACCGGAAACCACCGGAGACCACCGGAGACCACCGGAGACCACCGGAGACTATGTAAACCGACGGAGACCATCGAAAACCACCGGAGACCACCGGAGACCACCGAAGACCACCGGAGACTGAGGGAGACCACGAAGACTACTGGAGACTACGGAGACCCACGGAGACCACCGAAGACCACCGGAGACTGAGGGAGACCAAGAAGACAACTGGAGGCTACGGAGACCCACGCAGAGCACGGGAGACCACCGGAGACTACGGCGACCCACGGAGACCATTGAAGACCACCGAAGACCACCGGAGACCACCGGAGACCACCGGAGACCACCGGAGACCACCGGAGACCACCGGAGACCCACGGAGACCATCGAAGACCACCAGATACCACCGGAGACCACCGGAGACCACCGGAAACTACGGAGACCCACGGAGACCATCGGAGTCCACCGGAGACCACCGGAGACCTCCGGAGACTACGGAGACCCACGGAGACCACCAAAGACCACCGGAGACTGAGGGAGACCACGAAGACCACTGGAGACCACCAGAGACCAAGAAGATCGACGGAGACCACAGAGACCAATGGAGACTACCGGAGAACACGGAGATCGACTGAGACTACGCAGACCCAGAGACCAAACACATCCACACAGACTCTTTAAGACCTCCGGAGACCAACTGAGACCACAGAGATCTACAGACCCCTATAGACCAACGGAGACAACGGAGATTGCCGGAGACCACCGGAGACTACGGAGACCCACGGAGACCACCGAAGACCACCGGAGACTGAGGGAGACCACGAAGACTACTGGAGACTACGGAGACCGACGGAGAACACCGGAGACCACCGGAGACTACGGAGACCCACAGAGACCATCGAAGACCACCGGAGACCACCGGAGACCACCGGAGACCACCGGAGACTACAGAGACCTACGGAGACCATCGAAGACCACCGGAGACCACCGGACACAACCGGAGACTACGGAGACCCACGGAGACCATCGGAGACCACCGGAGACCACCGGAGACCACCGGAGACCACCGGAGACAACCGGAGACTACGGAGACCCACGGAGACCATCGGAGACCACCGGAAACTACGGAGACCCATGGAGACCACCAAAGACCACCGGAGACTGAGGAAGACCACGAAGACCACTGGAGACCACCGTAGACCAATAAGATTGACGGAGACCACAGGGACCAATGGAGACTACCGGAGAACACGGAGATCGACTGAGACTACGCAGACCCAGAGACCAAACACATCCACACAGACTCTTTAAGACCTCCGGAGACCAACTGAGACCACAGAGATCTACAGACCCCCATTGACCAACGGAGACAACGGAGATTGCCGGAGACCACCAGAGACTACGGAGTCAACGGGGACTTCCAGAGACCACTGGAGACCCACAGAGACCACCTGAAACCCCCGGAGACCACCAGAAACCACGGAGATCGACAGAGAACGCGTAGACCAATGAAGACCACTGGACACCACCGGAGACTACCGGAAACCACAGGGACCGACGAAGTCCCCAGAAGACCAACATCCAGTGGTCTCCTGTGATCTCCGCTGGTCTCCGGTGGTCTCCTCGGGTCTCAGTGGTCTCCACTGGTATCCGGTGGTCTCCGGTGGTCTCTGTGGTCTCCGGTGGTCTCCATTGGTCTCCAAGAGTCTGCCACATGATGTGCTATGAGCCTGCCGAAGCTGTCTGAGGATGATCTCACACTTCCTGGTTCTTAGCACTTTTCATGGTGCTTAGCAAGAGAAGACCCATATAATGCAAATGTACCTAGCATGTACTGACACATGATGTGCTTTGAGGGTGCCGAAGCTGTCTGAGGAGGGTCTCACACTCCCCGGTGCTTAGCACTTTTCATGGTGCTTAGCAAGAGAAGACCCATATAGTGCAAATGTACCTAGCATGTACTGACACATGATGTGCTTTGAGGGTGCTAAAGCTGTCTGAGGAGACTCTCACACTCCCCGGTGCTTAGCACTTTTCATGGTGTTTAGCAAGAGAAGACCCATAAAGTGCAAATGTACCTAGCATGTACTGCCATATGATGTGCTTTGAGGGTGCCGAAGCTGTCTGAGGAGACTCTCACACTCCCCGGTGCTTAGCACTTTTCATGGTGTTTAGCAAGAGATGACCCATATAATTCAAATGTACCTAGCATGTACTGCCATATGATGTGCTTTGAGGGTGCCGAAGCTGTCTGAGGAGGGTCTCACACTCCCCGGTGCTTAGCACTTTTCATGGTGCTTAGCAAGAGAAGACCCATATAGTGCAAATGTACCTAGCATGTACTGCCATATGATGTGCTTTGAGGGTGCCGAAGCTGTCTGAGGAGACTCTCACACTCCCCGGTGCTTAGCACTTTTCATGGTGCTTAGCAAGAGAAGACCCATATAGTGCAAATGTACCTAGCATGTACTGACACATGATGTGCTATGAGGCTGCCGAAGCTGTCTGAGGAGACTCTCACACTCCCTGGTGCTTAGCACTTTTCATGGTGCTTAGCAAGAGAAGACCCATATAGTGCAAATGTACCTAGCATGTACTGCCATATGATGTGCTTTGAGGGTGACGAAGCGGTCTGAGGAGACTCTCACACTCCCCGGTGCTTAGCACTTTTTTCATGGTGTTTAGCAAGAGAAGACCCATAAAGTGCAAATGTACCTAGCATGTACTGACAGCTGTCTGAGGAGGGTCTCACACTCCGTGGTGCTTAGCACTTTTATGGTGCTTAGAAGGAAGCCATGCACGTGCTCTCATACATCGACTATAGCGTGTTACTTGGGTAGGCCACCTGACACCACAGTTGGCAGCTATCAATGGTCCTTACTGGGACAGGTCTTTGGTGCAACCTACATTGCATGTCATGTCACACAAATCTGTGGATCTATATATCTATACTATTCAACCATTGATACATTGGAAGGGACGGAGGTTCCATTATTTATCAATATTACGATATATTCCAAGGATGAGGAGCTAGCTAGCTAGCTAGCTGTTTTCCCACTATAACTCACCTATGCCTACAGTATGTGCATCAGCTAGATAGCTAGATAGCTACGTACGTAGCATGGCTAACGGTTTAATTAACTTGCTTGCTAACTGTCTCCCACTTCCTCATGTTCTCCTTCTTCAAGTTTCGTGGGTGCAGAGCATTCCTCAAAGTAACAGAAAAGGCCGGCGTCGATAATTTCTTTTCCCGACAGAGGTAGAAGCATAGGTTGGACTAGTATCTATGGTAGAAGCCAGCGTACACGTGCCTTTTGCTGGTGTATGTGTATATTGCCATATTAAAGTTGTACTGGTAGTGGCGGTGCTTACCCACGTTGTACACTGGTTTAATACCTGCCTGAGAAGCATGCTTTATAGGGCCAGTACCAGCAATGTAATTCATGCACATACTAACAGTACCAACCAATTCATGAACTAATGCACACAATCCATGCATACTTTATCACTGTATTATATACAAATACAATTCCCTATAAACGTATAACCGTTGTACAAGAGTTAATTAATAATAACAGAAATAATTCAAAACAACATAATGTGCCGTTATAATCTCAATTGTCTTGCACAGGTGTGCGCACTCCTCATGTTTTCACTGTCTCTCGTAAGAGATGCTGAACAGCTCCTCGATTCTCGAGCTTCTAGCACTTGCCTTGGTATCTGCCAGCCTTACCCCCTCCCTTGCCACTCATCACGTCAGCTATCCTTTATGGCAAACCACAGAGCTACCTGAAAACAACACTGCACAGTCTAACATGCCAAGTAACTTCATCTCTGAAGACTTCTATGCTCCAAACATATACACACTCAGCTATTCCACATTTTGGGACACGAGCATACATCCAACCATACAATTCATACAACCATACAATTCATACAACCATACAATTCAGATAACTATAGAGCCTGTCAAATGACTGTCGTGGTACCCGACAGCAATGAAGAACTCACTTTGGACCGAGTTCTTTGACTGTTTCCACTTTTCCTGCCAACAGAAACATCCCAGGGCCTCGTTTACCTCCCACAGTGACAAAGGTAAGCACACCCTTCTCAGATAGCTGGTTGCCAAGAATATTCATAAACTCTCCATCTCCATCATCTCTGCAAGTTACAATTATAGGAGGGAAAAACCACCAAAATCCTCCATAATACAGTATCTATCTTCATGATCACCTGGTACGCACTAGCCCAAGGATTTTCACAATAAGTCAGACAGTATGGTGACTATACAACCACCTTCATCAGTGTCTATCCTGATCAAATGATGTGCTCACACCAATGCCTTAATTCTCATGCATGCAAGTATACTTACCTGTGAAAAACACGGCCAGCGGGGCAGGAGGGTCCTGCTGAAGGTGCTGTGTGGCCAGCATCACTGATAGGTCTCGCAACAGGATACCAGAGTGCTGCATTGGAGGAACCACACAGAGTTTGCTCCAACCATGCACCGTGCACATCCACACGCGCACGTTCACACACATGCACAAACACACAAACACACACACTTTGCTCTTCCTTCTTCTTGCAACTTTTTAACTGCAGCAAGATGGTCTTCAGGGCCGGAGCTTAGAACAAGGAGGCAAGTGCAAGGTCCCGCATCACATGTTAGTGTCCACTCCAACCATCTCGTCGGGGAGACCACGACCTCTAACCTACAGTGAACATGCAAGTACGCATGTGGTGATATAACACAGCATCTCTGCTAAATATACAGCCCATTCGCACTATTATACACTGACTGCTGCCCGTGTGAAAAGGCATTTCAGAGGAAGTTTCAAGAATCAAAGGAGAACCACAATGCAGGGCTTTGCACGCCGCAAACAGGGTAGTCAGGTGGTGTCCGGCGTCTCTATCCCACTCATGTCGGCATTTCACGCAGCTGAGACAGCACACACACACACACACACGCAAGACTATACTCCAATGTGCTAGGGACTGCACAGGCAACTACAATCTAAACAGCTTGACACTTTCAATGTACATACAACTGGTAATAGCTGCAATCAAATCTTCCTGTGTTGTCACAGGTTGTGAGTAAGTTGGCAGACATTGCAATTCGTAAGTACGACCCAATCCTCTCCAACCTGAAGCAGTGTTGCTTGCATTTCACTCACTTCTGCCAACTCTGGATCTTCTGGTTGCAGCCAGCAAACATTTACTGCAGTGCCAGCCAGAATGTCACTATTGCACTGCCTCTCAATAACTCTCATCTGTTCAGGTGTCAGGCTTTCGTGTTGAGTTCAATAAAGGACTTGTTGTCTTCTCCAGTCACGAGGTTCCTAAATATGTGAAAGATGAAGGACACCATTACTCTGACATTGTGGACACAAAAACTACAACCAATGTCTAAATTACAAGACACTTGATTCTTGCCCATGATGCCACCTCACCATGAGGTAGTCTTGAAGCCATACAGCTTGTCTGCAACAGCAGTGATCAAGTGTTACTTCATACAGTGTAGTACACCGTACCCACACCTTTTTATTCAGTCACTGAAACGTCTGAATTACTTTAAAATGTGCGCTAGTGCGTACCAAAAGGGTCATGACTGATGTACCTAGCCACTCAGGACTCTACATACAGTATACTAGTCTCACATAGCCAGATACCTTTCTGTCTCCATTTTTGCAACAGCCGCATCCCCCCCCCCCCCCTCTACACACACAATTGGGTAGAGTACATAAGGATTTACTGTCTGGAAAGACACATGAAGGAGGTACGTGGTCCTACTGCCGACTAACCTGAGTGCTGCTGCATGTGGTCAAACCGACGTCTCCAGTCGACCTCCACGTGCACCTCACTGCCCTCCTCCAGAGGTTGAACCGTGTAATGCACTGCTTGTGGGCTTGCGCAGCACACGAAGGACAGCTCGGCCTCCTACGGTGCCCCCGTCATCTGGCTGTGGGGGTAGGGACACACACGACATAAACCTCAGGCTAACACAGCATGCAGGCACACGCACACACCGTGTGAGCCTTAACCACAAACCTGCATAGCGTACACGAACTTGCATAGCAAGTTAAGTCGCGCTACATACCTGGCCGCCTCCCTCAGGAAACAGGACCGACGGTGTCCTACAAGACAACCTCGTAGCAATCTCGCCCATCAAATCGGGCAGGCTTGCATGACAACACACGCGTTGCCAAGGACATGGCATACGAATTCCTCTGGCAAGCAAACGACATCACATGCGATGAGCTGAAAAACAGCGTAGTCAAAGAAGAGGCTGAGCGCGTTGCAAGGCGCGACTACTATGTAATTGTCCTGCGTAGCCAGCACGCGGCCATTTTAAAGTATGACCAATACAAAAACGCGTATACACTGTATATACATGCACAGGCAAACAATTAGCATTAACGCATTCCTGGCGCCGACCACAAGGGGGACTGTTGTTAGGAGTGTGACTAGCGGCCCAGGGCTGTTAGGCAAGGGGGGCGGGACAAGGGTGCTATAAAAGGAGCACAGCAAAGGGGTGAACACAAACCACTGCCAGTGCAGCCACCATGCTGCCCCTCAGCTCTTACCGGTATCTTGGACTGGTTCAGAAACTCTACTAGTGCCTCAAGGGAGCCCAAAGTGGAGGCCTGGACATACACACCAAATTCCTGACACTTGATTGCATTCAGTGTTTCCTGCAGACTTCTTCTCGCTCTGTCCTGCAACACATGGGGCATACACACACACACACACAGCATGCATGCGGTGCAGATGGGATGTTGGCAGGCTTAAAGCAAGAGGTGACGAGTGCACTCCCCAGCCAACCAAAGCTGCTGGAGTCCTGTGCGCTCTCCTGTGTGCGCAGCAAGGCGCATCAATCAATCTCACTGCAAAGCTGTTGTGGTCAAAGTACCAGTTGAGGGTACTAGTAAATCTCTGGACTCGCACTAATCAAGCTCACTTATAATATTTTATAACTATTATGTAAACTTCAAATTCACCCAAGGAAATTATGTTCACCATGAATTCAATTATATATATATTCACGTACAGTCAGCTCATAGAGTCACAGGGTGCTACAGTATATGAAATTGCTTCTTCAGTTCAACCATCAACTGCCAATCACTCTTTTGCAAGTCTTCCCGAAAGTACTCTTTGACTGCGTCAATGGACTGCCGACTCACCTGCAGACAGACGGGTTGGTACTCCAACCTGTCAGCACAGCTCACACGCTCACTCACACATTTACCTTGCTAACAAGGAGATCTGTCTCATCAAAGTGTCGCCCCACAAGTCTGGGTGCTTCCCCAGGTACGGGTTCAATCTTAATGCACACTTCCTGGCCTTTGCGTGCAGCTTCCACAGCTTTATGGTTAACCTCCAAGCTGGTGACCACACCAAGATCACAGAACTGCAAGCACAACATACGTGCGGGGTCAGAGGGGTCGGGTGCAAGAGAAGAGAAGATATTGGGTACAAGGGGGATTGTCAAATTACACAAGACATGTCACACTTATCCGTACCTCTCTTGTGGGGACCGTCAGGGGAGTGCCCTGCTTCACCACACCTCCTTGAACTTCCACTCCAACGACAATGGGGTCTCTCTTGTTGAAGACACAGTTGGGCAATATCCTAAGCTTACAAGGAAAGACTGCAATGTCTTTGTACTGCTCACGAAAGCGTTGCTTCAACTCCTGTGTAGGATTAATGACAAAGGAACAACAGCCAGTGCACCAAATCTTAGACCATCAAGGATCATTTAGGACACTCCATTAGCCAAAATTAGGCTTATAGCATCCACTGACACAACATGTCTATACAGAGCTCCAGACCCAAACTCTCTGTACAATTTCTTAAATTTATATTACTGGCATATGAAACATATTACTGGCGTATGAAACATATTACTGGCGTATGTAGCACACTAGTCTTGGCCCGCAGTCAGAATCCAGGGCTAGCAACAGTCCAGCAACAAATTCCAGGATGACACCTATTTGTGTGGATCCAGTAGTAGCACTCTGCAGTCTACATGCAAGCAGCACACACACAGCTCACCTCTCTGTAACCCAAAAATTTGTCAAATAAGTGGTAGATTATGTCCGCTGAGAAGATATGCACCCCAACACTGTCCGCGTACTCCTGTGCTTCACGCTCCACACGAATGTCAAAGGCAAGGATCACAGCATACCTGCACAGATGGGATGCACTGGGACCTGATCACACCGTGGCAGAAAGACGCCGAGGGTGATTGTACTATGGCATGCTAATGTTCACACTTCAAACTGCACACAGAGGTCGTCTCTGCTCCTGCTCTCTGCACCAAAGGCACTGTGGCCACCATAGTGGTCGCCATGAACGGAGCAAACAAAATAGAGTGGACATCTGGCAAGACTGGCCAAAACCAAGCTGACTCGCAAGGATCACAAAAGGAAAGGTTTGTCTGCACTCGTGGACTGTTGTGCAGCCTTCATCGATTATAATTCTACAAAGGACAAAGGATTATTGCCCGGGTGATGACTTAAACAGTCAGAAACGCAAAAACAGGTCAGCCATTTTAGCTGCAAGCTGTAAACAGTGTGAACGATGCACCATGTTCGTAATATCGCCGCCACACTGTAGCTCGCTGACTTCATTCTGCCACACTGTGACCACAGGCTCAGCCAAAGCTAGTCAGTCATGAAGTCACAGCATCGGTATGCATGCGGACAGCCGTGCACCCACTCCTTCTTATGCTCCAGCATCACAGACGCCTTCATCACATCTCGCTTGTGCACAGGACCAATATTCACTCCAAAGTACTGCAGTGCGGGGTGGAGCAGCAAAGGGGTGAACACAAACCACTGCCAGTGCAGCCACCATGCTGCCCCTCAGCTCTTACCGGTATCTTGGACTGGTTCAGAAACTCTACTAGTGCCTCAAGGGAGCCCAAAGTGGAGGCCTGGACATACACACCAAATTCCTGACACTTGATTGCATTCAGTGTTTCCTGCAGACTTCTTCTCGCTCTGTCCTGCAACACATGGGGCATACACACACACACACACAGCATGCATGCGGTGCACATGGGATGTTGGCAGGCTTAAAGCAAGAGGTGACGAGTGCACTCCCCAGCCAACCAAAGCTGCCGGAGTCCTGTGCGCTCTCCTGTGTGCAGCAAGGCACATCAATCATTCTCACTGCAAAGCTGCCACAGTGTGAGCTATGCCATACCCCACCGCTCTTGCAGACAGCCTTCTAGTCCATGGAACCTGCTCACCTTCAGCACTTCCACTTCATCAGCATACTTAGCCACAAAGACAGGCGTGCCGGCCACTGTTTTGTCCAAGTCCTTCCCTGTAATCTTCACACCTTGGGATCCCGCCAACTGTTTGTGTTGAATGTATGCACTCTGCAGGCAAGCACAGCAAGGTGTGGCACGTCACAGCCCCGCGTCACTATCAGCCCCACATTATTCATCCATCACCTTCACTCTTAGCTCTCTCAACGGTTGCGGTGTAAGCAGAGCACGCACTTGAGTGGTGAAGGGGTCATCCCCACCACACAAAACCAGTGTGTCCCCTTCCTTCAGGAACCCATTACGGAGAATCACATCCACAGTCATCCCTAAACCAGGAATGGACTTGACCTTCAGAGAAAAGCGCAGACAAAGCAGTAAGCCGGGGCATGCGTTATACACTAACACATGCCGCTCACCTCCAGGACATGGCATTCAAGATTCTCTGAGAACTTCAGCTTCTCAATATGTTGCTTCTGACTCAGCATTACCAGCAGTGCCATGAGGTCTCCCATGCCATCACCTGTGATTGCAGACGTTGGACACACAGGGACATACTCTTTGAAGTTGACTTTCTCCCAGAACAAGGCAACATTCAGCTCCTGTAGGGCAGAAGGACTGCGGCTGCACCACTCTCAGCACAGCTCCTGTTTACATCCGCATGCAGTGCACTGTATGAACAGAGCACTATGAGCATTCTAACAAACGTATTAGCCCGACCTACACCACACAGACCACACCTCAGCAACAACAAACATGCACTGGCTCACTTGTTCTGCAAACTGTCCGACAACCTGCTTGTACAGCTCATCAAACTGGGAAACAGATGTTGGCTTTTGCCTTTTCAGGTTGTCATGGATACTGCAAAGCGGATTGCGTTTCCAGTCCAACAAGCAATCCACCTTGTTCAAGGCCACCACAAAAGGGACTTTCCCACGTTTTCAAATGTTTATTGACTCAATTGTCTGTGGCTCCAGCCCGTGCATGACGTCCACCACCAGCACGGCAAGATCACACAGCGACGAACCACAGGTGCAAAGGTTGCTGAAGGACTCATGACCTGGCGTGTCAATGATGAGGAGGCCAGGTACGCGCAGGTCCTGTCGAGAGAACTACACCAAACAGTAGCAGACAATACAAAGACATGTGAAAGCCTTTCTAATCAAAGGAGCCCTTGAACATAATCTTTGTCCTTCAGAGTCCCCACTATTCAAAGCTCTATCTAAAACACATCCTAACACTGCACATCCTACTTCGTTTTCCTGTGCTCTTTTAGGGCTCAGTGTTCTTTATTTTCCATTCTCACGGTACTAAGCAGCAGCTGCATGCTGCTGATGGCTGTTAGAACAAGCACAGCAGTGCCCCCTAGTCCTTGTAGGGTGTCTAGGGAAGACCACTAACAGCAACTTTGGCACCACAACACAACTCTGCTAAATAGCAATGATTGAGCATTTCACACATGTAGCACAGTATAGATTGTAAATTGTACAACGTTTCGCTCACGAAGGTCTTGGTGAGGCACGCACGTATGTACATAATGCTCAATCAACACCATTGACATTTACAAGCCCCACAGCCATGAGCCTGCCTGTACCTGTACATGCATGCCCCTTACTCCTCCACCACACCCACCTCCTTCAGGTGCCCTGTTTGGCCTCTGATAGCTTCCTGCGGCACAAACGTTGCACCAATTCGCTGTGTGATCCCACCGGCCTCCCCATCCTGGACATTGGTGCGCCGGATCTGTGCATGCATGGTCCGAGACACTTGCATGGCTCGCAATAGGGAGGGTACATGCACACGCAGGCTGTACTCACCTTGTCCAGAATCTTGGTCTTCCCTGTATCCACATGACCCAAAACACACACTACAGGAGACCTAAGGACTTCCAAACTTGTTTCTGCGTCTGCTCTTTGCCTGCGTTTCTAGAGAGGAACAGTAAAGAAACATTGGGTCAGAGAAGGAGACTGCAGTTGGGGCACCTCCAGCTCCAGCTACCTCCAGCCGACGACACACTCTGGCTCTCTGCCTCTCCGGAGCTGGAAGGGTTTCGTCTTCAGATTCACTGCTGTTCTCAGACTCTTCAGACACATCGGAGTCACCCTCATCTGCCACTGCAGCTTCCTGTGCTACCACAGCATGTGTGCTGTGCCTGGTATGAGAAGCAACCACTGACGCTTCCACCTCTTCCTCTTACCCTGCTCTCCGGTCATACCTCACAGGTCTTCGCTCACCTTGGGACTCGGAGTGCAGGCCAGGGATGTTAACACCTGCAACACAAAAGGCATTCTGCGGCACACACACACACACACACACACACACACACACACACACACACACACACGCGCGCGCGCGCGCGCGCGCACACACACACACACAAGCGCATACACTCGTACACAGCAGGAGCAGCAGTACTGACCTTGCGCCTTAAGGACCTCTGCCTGCTGCTTTTCCTTCCGCTCACGCTCTGACTTGGTCAGCCACTTTCCCTCCTTCTTCAAGCGGTCACGCTTCTCCTTTTCTTTCTCCTTCTTCTGCTTCTTCTCCTCCTCCAGCCTAAGCTGCTCCAGCCGGCGACGCTCTGCCTCCTCCTCTGTCGACACACGCTGCCGCTCCTCCTCTTCCTCACGCTGTTGCTGAGCAGCACGAATTGCCTCCAGGCGTTTCTTGATAGCAGCTCCAACCACAGACTTTGAGTGAATTGGCCGCCATTTTGTTCAGCTTGCTGAGGAGTATAATAATTATAATTATATGAATATCTACGATTATCTAGCTCGCCTGCTAGTCCCTCTACCTAGGGGACGCTCTTCTCTTCAACGCCATCGAACGCCCGGTGGTGGACTGGCCCTTGGTTGTCTTTCTTGCGCCGCCACCAGCCGCTCGGGTGTAGAACAGGCTCTCCTCTCCCTTGTCCATGAGCAGGTCCTCTCGAGACACGCCCGAGCCGCCGCCGTCGAACAGGTGCTTTGTTCTGGGGAACTTGTATCAACATCACAGACCACAGACACTACAGCAGCCAAATGATGAAGCATAAAATGTCTGTTACAAAACATGCTATTTGCATGTTCCTTTTGATACTTTGCCACACAACTTTCCCTTTCGTGCTGAGTCTGCGACAATACTGAAATGCAAGTGTTGTGCCCGAGAGACTATGTCCCTATTCTACCTGCTTCCGAATGGCTTTGTCCATGTTCTACAGCAACATATATAGGGAGCAGCTGCCACGTCCTGCCAAAGGGCGGGCAGGGGTGCACTGTGCAGCAGACTAACCTGGCTAAGCTTCCCGACGTTGCAGCACTCTTCTGCTTAGCCACGCCTCCAGATTTGGCCCCGCCCCCTTCTGCACCAACGAGACAGCTTGATTGACTAGTAACACGTATCTGCATGAATCAATACCATATAAATCCCCCTCGTCGCCCCCACATTACCCACTCTTCTGCGTCTTCCGTTGTTCTTGCTGCGAACATTTGAGGGCGGCGGCTTCTTCCGATGCCCTTGAGCCATCGCGCTCGCAAGAGCCATGTGGGTATTTCACTACTGGCCTGCAGAAAAGGGTAAGCCGCCACGTTAGTATTACCACACGCTATATCGCGCCTACTTCACGTATAAATCATAGGCACACTTGCACACATCTGCTGGTCTCCACGTTATGCTTGCCACTGCACTCCAATTATGACCCGGTGCGAGCTTTCGCCTGACTGGTATAATGCCTATGCGCGGCTTGTGCAGAACCCCCCGGAACTGGGAGATCAATAAGTGCATTCCATATTCCACTCCATGCCCTCGCCACCGGGCAACCGGCTGAATACAACCGTTCTCTCCTGGTGAAAGCATTCTGGCTACGCGAGACTAGCTCGTACGCTGGAACAGCCTGGAACAGCATGGCAGAAGGAATCCTTAGATTAACAGTGCCAGAGAGCTCTTGACACAGCTTGGTGCGACTAGGACATTTGGATAACAGCTGCGCGAAGTTTACTAACCAAAACAAGCGCGCGCACCACCACAAGAAGCCAGTCAGCTGTTCCTCTCTTCGTGGTAAATGTTCCATTCCAAATCGGCACATTCCCACTCCAAATTTAATATTCAATTTTCCTGACCTTCGAACAGCCGTGCACAAAGCTGCTCGAAGCAAATTTGACCAAATTAACAATTAAATATCTTAAAGGAACTGTCTGTGAATATTAAAAAAAAAAAAAAAAAAAAAAAAAAGGAATTTCTGATATTTATATAATATTATTATTGACAAAAAATGTGCATAAGTTGCTCCTCAGAAGGTCCAACCCGGTTCTCGACAGATATGGTTCAATTCCATTGGGGGAGACCAGCCACCGGTATCCCAGTCCCCCCCTAATGGGGCCGGCACTACAGTGCCGTGTGGCTGACCTTGGCGCTCGCATGGCGTACACGACTTTGGTTTCGAACCCTGGAGATTTGGATTGGCACGCTGAGTGATAGCACAACTCGCCACCGCGGCGCACCTATTTAGGTAAAGCGATTTCTCCTACTTATACTTAAAGCCTGGGCATAGCTCCTATACATGTAATGTATTAGCGCGCGGTGGTAAAATTAGCGAAACGGTCGCGACCTGGAACAACGAAAGGCCACGCATGGGCTTATATTTCAAGGTGCGAAGTGCGAAAGCTCTCTCAAAGGCAACCTGGAGTGCACGTAAGGGAGGCCGTTGTACTTGTATCGCTTGCATGGGACGGCATGAGCAACAAAGGCGCGCCCGACTGTATACATGTAATGTATTAGCGCGCGGTGGTGAAAGTAGCGTAACGGTCGCAACCCGGAACAACTAAAGGCCATGCGTGGGCTTGTATTTCAAGGTGTTAAGTGCGAAAACTCTCTCAATGGCAACCTGGAGTGCACGTAAGGGAGGCCGTTGGTCTTGTATCGCTTGCATGGGACGGCATGAGCAACAAAGGCGCGCCCGACTGCGTAGTATGAGCGAGACCAGGTCCTGTTCGCAGTGGGCGTATGAGGGCGAGGTGGAGAAGTCGGCGGAGGAGGCCTCTAAGGGTCCGTGCATGTTGCTTAACATTTATGCCCAATGTATAGTTTAATGTATACGTATAAATGACAACGTTGTGTGCATGCACTGATTCAATATGGCGCCATAGACAGTACGAAAGTTAGAGCATCTGTATGATGGCGCAAGCAGAGCAGTGCGGAACTGGAGGGTGTGTGGATTCCTTTCCGCTGCCCAGTGGACTCAAGATTAAGCTTGCGAGGTCGCGGTACGCGGTAGCGCGCGACCTGAAAGGAGTAACAGCGCGGGAACTGGCCAGTGGTAAGGAGCACTTATGCCTGCTACTAGCTGTGTGCTAATGATTAAATTTTAATAAGGAAATATTCAGCTACATATGGGTAGTACTAGCACTCTGTGATTCTGCCCTATATGTGAGTGTGAGCGAGGAAGACGCGAAGTTGATACTGGAGCTGTGGAGCAGAGCAGTGGCCCACTACCAGGGCCCTCAGGTGATGGGCGGGGCTGCACCCTCCTCACCTTGCTGAAACAGGAGCAAGAGTTGTGGAGCATTGTGACCTTCTGTGCACGGGTGGATGATATACTGGGTGAGTACAACCCTCCTGCATGTGTGTGTGTGTGTGTGTGTGTGTGTGTGTGTGTGTGTGTGTGTGTGTGTGTGTGTGTGTGTGTGTGTGTGTGTGTGTGTGTGTGTGTGTGTGTGTGTGTGTGTGTGTGTGTGTGTGTGTGTGTGTGTGTGAATGTGCATGTGTGTAACTGTGTGTATGTGTGTTGTGTGTATGTGTGTGCGTGTGTGTGTGTGTTGAGGGCAGGTGTGGTGGGTGCATGGGCCACATGTATGTGAGGTGTACTGCACCCACCCTGCTCCCGTTGTGTGTGTGTGTGTGTGCTCCCAGGGAGGAGGTGAGTCGCGGGGAGGGACAGCGGATGGATGCACTCAGTCAGGTGGCAGAGCAGTTGGGACGGCCCACCGAAGAGGTGTGCCTCCACTTACTTGTGTGTGTGGGTGTGTGTGTGTGTGTGGATGTGTGTGTGTGTGTGTGTGTGTGTGTGTGTGTGTGTGTATGTGTGTGTGTGTGTGTGTGTGTGTGTGTGTGTGTGAATGTGCATGTGTGTAACTGTGTGTGTGTGTGTGTTGTGTGTATGTGTGTGCGTGTGTGTGTGTGTGCGTGTGTGTGTGTGTTGAGGGCAGGTGTGGTGGGTGCATGGGCCACATGTATGTGAGGTGTACTTCACCCACCCTGCTCCCGTTGTGTGTGTGTGTGTGTGCTCCCAGGGAGGAGGTGAGTCGCGGGGAGGGACAGCGGATGGATGCACTCAGTCAGGTGGCAGAGCAGTTGGGTCGGCCCACTGAAGAGGTGTGCCTCCACTTACTTGTGTGTGTGTGTGTGTGCTCCCAGGGAGGAGGTGAGTCGCGGGGAGGGACAGCGGATGGATGCACTCAGTCAGGTGGCAGAGCAGTTGGGACGGCCCACTGAAGAGGTGTGCCTCCACTTACTTGTGTGTGTGGGTGTGTGGGTGGGTGTGGATGTGGGTGTGGGTGTGTGGGTGTGGGTGTGGGTGTGTGGGTGTGGGTGTGGGTGTGGGTGTGGGTGTATGTGTGTGGGTGTGGGTGTGGGTGGGTGTTCACGTTGGTCGGTTTCCTCCACAGGTATATGAAGGACACACCTTCCTCCTGGAGCAGTACCACAAGGCATTTTTACAGCAGCAAGTTAAATCGCCGGACGTCAGTTTGTCAGTGGTTGCGTTTCACGATTTATTGCGCTGTAAATACATTGTTGTCGTCATTTGCTGTCATTTTCAATGAGTTTGGAAGAAATACTGGCTCATTTCGAGCAGCTGCGACAAGAGACCGGGCGGGCGCTGCAGGGACAGGCGGTCCTAGCCTCCGGGCCGCCCGCTGAGGGGGCTGGCCTTGCAGGTGGAGGCGGCGCGGATGTCTCGCGAGGGCGAACTCGCGAGGAGAAGCGCCAAGTTGGAGGAGCTGAAGGTGGCGCCAGTTGCATGAGTTATCGCACGTTCAGTCGCTAGAAGGACTCGTGTGCGTGCGTACACGTGAGATGGTGCTGGCGGGGCGAGCTGGAAGGATATGGTCGCGACAAGTTGAAGCTGCATCGTGAGGGGGACTCTCTTCTCCTGGAGGTAAGTCAGCGACAGAGCACGGAAGCAAGCTTAGAGCTTCTTAAATGTAGGTGTGAGGGGCTGTCAGTGTCAGTGTGAGGGGCTGTCAGTGTCAGTGCGAGGGGCTGTCAGTGTCAGTGCGAGGGGCTGTCAGTGTCAGTGCGAGGGGCTGTCAGTGTCAGTGCGAGGGGCTGTCAGTGTCAGTGCGAGGGGCTGTCAGTGTCAGTGCGAGGGGCTGTCAGTGTCAGTGCGAGGGGCTGTCAGTGTCAGTGCGAGGGGCTGTCAGTGTCAGTGCGAGGGGCTGTCAGTGTCAGTGCGAGGGGCTGTCAGTGTCAGTCCGAGGGGCTGTCAGTGTCAGTGTGAGGGGCTGTCAGTGTCAGTCCGAGGGGCTGTCAGTGTCAGTCCGAGGGGCTGTCAGTGTCAGTGTGAGGGGCTGTCAGTGTCAGTGTGAGGGGCTGTCAGTGTCAGTGTGAGGGGCTGTCAGTGTCAGTGTGAGGGGCTGTCAGTGTCAGTGTGAGGGGCTGTCAGTGTCAGTCCGAGGGGCTGTCAGTGTCAGTGTGAGGGGCTGTCAGTGTCAGTCCGAGGGGCTGTCAGTGTCAGTCCGAGGGGCTGTCAGTGTCAGTGTGAGTGGCTGTCAGTGTCAGTCCGAGGGGCTGTCAGTGTCAGTGTGAGGGGCTGTCAGTGTCAGTGTGAGGGGCTGTCAGTGTGAGGGGCTGTCAGTGTCAGTGTGAGGGGCTGTCAGTGTCAGTCCGAGGGGCTGTCAGTGTCAGTGTGAGGTGCTGGTTTCTACTTGTACCGTTGTACCGATGTGGGCAGCAGTGTGTGTGCATGTGAGCCCACTCCTCAGACATACCGATGTGTTGTGGTCACCCTCCTGTGTCGTGCCGTGTGATGCAGAAATGCAACCAGGCCCAGCTGCTGAGGGTGAAGCGGCAACTGCAGGAGCGCCACGCCCACAAGAGGAGGTGGGAAGAGGAGGCCACCCATGCATCTCCAGGCTACCATAGACCAGTTCAGAGGAACGGGCATGGGCAAAGATATAAAGTGTTTAGTGACGGCTACCTCCTGTGTCTGCATACAAGTGATGTAGTGATGTGGAACAACTGCATGCCAGAGACAACTACGTTGCATGTATATATACTTCAGCATGTGTCTGGACATGCGTTATTACATGGACTGACAATATCAAGGCTAGCGCTTCAGGGTGCTGTGAGTGAGCGGAGCAGTGATGGAAGGCCAGTGGTTAGTTAGATGGGGCACGCACGCTGTTGTATACTTGGGAGTAGGGATCCCCAGTCTGCACCTGGGTATGGTTTACAGGGGAGGGGAGGGGGGGCAGTGACAGGATGTGTTGTATGAGAAAACGCATGAAACACAACCTTTCTTTAAAACAGCTACAAAGAGAGCCCTAACCCAAAGAGAACACGTGGATAAAAGAGATGAATATTTTATAGCTGCATTCCAACGGCATGCATATGTCAATTATTCATATCATGCAAACCAGTTGTAGACACCATGGAAGCTAAGACACATCCCACACGTGATGGAGGGCACATATGGCTATTGCATCATGCTAAATGTACATACATGTACATACATACATGGACTGCATACATACACACCCATACATATATACATGTATATATGTGTGCATATATATGTATGGGTGTATATATATATATGTGTGTGTGTGTGCATATATATACGTACATGTATAGCTGGGCCAGCGGCCGGACAGCCGCCCACCATCCATGGGCTTGCCTCTGCCGAAGGGGGTATGCATGTACACATACAAACCTACACGTATACACGCATACAACCATATACGCCCACGTACATGCTGTGCAGTGTGCTACAGTGGGTTGGTGCCGTCGCAACTCACAGAGCACAACTGGCAGTGATCAGAATGCCACGGCCAGTCAGACCCAATGCGAGGTACATATACAGTCTGGCTGGCTGGCAGGCAAGCTGTTCAACAAACTACTGCATATTACATATGGCCAAATCTGATTCATACAATATTCATAATTATATTGCATTGTATGCCTGCTGTGTTTTGCATACACTGTTCTATATACAAACCACATGCCTAATGGAGTGCAAGGTAGTTACTACATGCTCGCACGGTAGTGCTTCATTCCATAGTGTGTGCTGGACCTATCAAGTGGTGTCAAAGTAACAGCTAGTTCATCAGACAGTCTCACTTCCACCCATCACTGTGGCGTCTGCAGCCCCATCAGCAGTTGTGGGGCTCTTGGCATTCTCTCCTGGACCAGCACTCCCTTCTCTTTCACTGGCAGCCCCTTCTCCTTCAGTGGCAGCTCCTTCTCCTTCAGTGGCAGCCCCTTCTCCTTCACTGGCAGCCCCTTCTCCTTCAGTGGCAGCCCCTTCTCCTTCAGTGGCAGCCCCTTCTCCTTCAGTGGTAGCCCCTTCTCCTTCAGTGGCACCTCCTTCTCCTTCATCAGCTGCAGTAGCGTCTTCCTCCACAATAGCTTGCTTATCATCCCCAGGACGCTTACGTTTGAAGAAACCAAGCTAGGCACAGACACAGTAGAGGAAGATGCACAAGTGTGTGTGTGTGCGTGCACGCAAGCATGTGTGTACATGTGTAGAGGTGTGTACAAGTGTGCTTGCTCACAAGGTACAGGACGATAAAGACCGCAATGATGAGAACAATGGCCACTGCAATGGGTACAGCAATGGCCCACCATGGGACCTCCTGCGAGGTTGGAGGCCGAGGTTCAACTCGCACCTCCACAATCACCTGCACATAATTGAGTATTGGCATGTAATAAACACTTAAACTGTGGAGCCCACAGGGAACCCCCTGCAGCACCAAATGCCAACTTGAGGTGTCATACAATGTAACACCTAAACACTGCATAACAATAGTGTTGTGGCTACAATTTGACCCTTCAAAGCACTCCTAGAAGTGTGGGAGTTATCTTGGGGCAAACTGCCCAGTATCCCCATCACGTGTGCACTGCTCAGTCAAGCAAGAGTCAAGTTTTCGCTCATGCACGCACCACGTACATGAGCAAATCAGACGACCACGCTAACCACGCAATGCGTTGCAGGTAACAAGGATGGCCAAGCACACCAACTCAACCTGCAGATGACTCACGGTGTGCTGGTTATTGCTGTTGTCTCCCTCCTCCACATTTGGGTCCGTGATGGAGAACTCAGCCAAGAACTCCAGGGTAGTACCAACAGTGGCAACCTGTAGCAGGTTCATGGTGATCACATGATCATCACATGATCATCACCTCCTATTCACTATCTGATTCTAAATCACCCACCGAAAACTGGTGGTCATCCACATAGCCAAACAGCGTGATGTTGATGACATCTTGAGTCCTCACAAATCGAGCCTCACACTGCACTGCTGCGCACCGAGATCTGTTTGAGCAGGTCTGCATAAGTGGCATCAAACGGTTTCACTACAACGGACTTGCACGGCACTCAGTTGGTTCACACTAACAGACTCACCACTTGACCGCCCTCTACACATGGCACATCAGGGCCAATATCATCATGTCTTGCTCCTCCACCCAAGCCAAGGGGGTCCAGCGGAGGATCATATGTGCAACCAACTGTTGGACTAGTCTGCATGGAGACCACATTACACTAATCACCTTACCATAGCCCCGCCTTCCTTACCATAGCCCCGCCTTCCTTACCATAGCCCCGCCTTCCTTACCATAGCCCCGCCTACCTTACCATAGCCCCGCCTACCATACTGCGACCCATCACACACCAAGCCTGTCACTCCACCACTGTCCCAGCGCACTAGGCCTACCCACATGTTGCACACGTACCCTGGACACTACTGGATACTAGCTAGCTAAGGCCCAGGGAGTCCCCAGGGAGTCTGCGGACACCTAATACACTGCATGCGTGGAAACAGGACTCACTGAGACAGAAGTGAGATAGAAGAGATAGGGGCTTCTTGTGCAACCACTTCTGTGTGGCACAAGCACCTCCAGCTGGCCAGAAGAAATTACAGAAGGGCCGCGGTTAAGGAAAACAAAAGAGACACTGACATTTCTGCCAATTTCTGTAAACGATGATGGCAGTGATGTCTGGTGAGGGGAGTTGCGCTCCACCCTCAGCACAATGTCCGACTGCATTGTCCTGTGAGGAAATAAAATGGCTCATATTTGATGACCTTCAATCACTGTTCACACAAAGTACCTTGTGAACTGACCTTAGCGTGTGGCTTAAGGTTGATGACCAAATGAACGATACAAACGATGAGTGAATTTCATCAAAAAGCATAGAAGAGCGTGTACGTCATCTCTAGAACTAGGCTCATATGCTTGTACGCTTGTATTACCGAGTTGTGGTCCCTCGAAGCACGTGCGTACAGGGCCTGAATGTGGGACTGGTTACCCGTCCCCGGCTTCGTTTGTGTGTAATGGTTGCAAGGCAATTAATTTTGTGCAAAACGTAATCACCCAATCTACCTTTTATTGTTAATTAAAATCTGGTTAGAGTACTCCACCTTAGAGCATGCACACTGATGGCTGCTTCTTTTGGTGGACAGCACAATTATACTACATAATTATATACATACCATATAATTACATACATACAAATAAGATACCTCACAACAAAGCTATTCAGAGCAATGCAGGTCTCCCAGTACCCCCCTCCCCCCTCACCTCAGACCTCCTCTCTCCTTCCCCTCCCCTCCTCTCTCCTCTCCTCTCTCCTCCCCTCTCACCTCACACCTCCTCTCTCCTTCCCCTCCCCTCTTCTCTCCTCTCCCCTCCCCTCTCACCTCACACCTTTCCTCTTCTCTTCCCTCCCCCCTCCCTTCAGACCTCTCTCCTTCCCCTCCCCTCTCACCTCACACCTTTCCTCTCTCCTTCCCCTCCCCTCTCCTCCCCTCCTCTTTCCTCTTCTCTTCTCTCCCCTCCCCTCCCCCCTCCCCCATTCTACCTCCCCTTCCCCCTCACCCCCTCTCTCCTCTCCTCTTCCCTCCCCTCTCACCTCACACCTCCTCTCCCCTTCCCTCACCCCCTCTCTCCTCGCCACACTTACGTTACAACTGCATCAGCAGCAGCAACCACTTCAACATCCACTCTTCTGTTGTTGTTAGATGGATCTGTTTCTCTGTTCCTTTCTGGCATACTTGGACTGTACGAATACAATGCACAGACACAGACAATGCGTCCAACACACACAATGCCTTGAACAACCCTAACTGCACTTACGGGAGGATTGTAGCACTAATGCTGACGATTCTACTGCCCAGATCAATGGTCATCATATTCACAGTAACACTGAAATAGACTGTAACATTCACCTGCACAGGGAGATAGGAGCAGGAGTGGAGTGGTGGTGGGTGAATGAGAGAAGAGGGTCTGACAAACATACGACGCCCTACCTCGCACCCATGGTTGCAACTCACTATAGCGTTGGGTCTGATCACGCCCAACAAGATGCAATCAACTGTGTTACTTGAGGGGAGCGGGGAGCACCTGTGAACGTCGGGGTTAGCTACGCGCCGAAAGCTCATGCCTTGAGAGAATGAAAACGGCACAGTAGGGCTAAACGCGTCGTCCATGCCGGCGGCTGACGTCACCACAGCACGGACAGCCACTTGCTCGTTAAAACCCAAAAGAACACGAGCATCACTACAACAGCAAAGCACACAGGCCACGAATGAATGTCACCAAATATCGTGAATGTGTGTGTGTTTGTGGGTGTCCGTGAGCGAACCTGGGTTCCACAACAGTGAAGGACTGGAACAGCAGGTCAAACTCACACACATCATCGCTGCCACACCTGCGTTCGCCCACCACCTACATTGGGACATACCATATCACATTACTTTAGTACATGCGGTTGCCATGCCACCCACAAACCACTCACTGATGCAAAGGTGTTTCCAATGAGACGTGAGTAGATACGTTTATCCACGAGGTCAGTCCGCACATCCATTCCATTGGCTTTTTCTGGCACATCCCCCTGTTCAACGTCAGCCTCAATTGCGGGAGTGATTGCTTCAGTCTGGATGTCCACATTTGCATTCTGAGGAACAAGAAACAACACCACCATGAAGAGAGCTGACTTGGGATGCTTGATATCAACCACCCGGGTACCTGGAGGGTTGCAGTCTGATTGACACAGGGCTGATCACCACCAACAGTAAGCATAAACTTCCCCGTGACAGCCGAGTTACCATCTTCAAACAGAACACGAGCTGGGAAGCCACCTTCCCGGCGGTCAGCATACACAGTATAATTCACAGCTGCAACGCGAGGTGAGAGATAGGAGAATCTTGGTTGGACCTGCTCCAACACAAGGTCAGTGCTCCATAGTGACCAGAGCCACTTCTAGGCAAAGTACATGTGGGCCTGGGCGGGGGACTAGGGCACATCTGCAGTCTGCAAGACTTGCCAGTGATTTAGGGGGAGACTCACCAACAACTTGATTAGGTTTAAAGCAGGACCCGCTGGCCCGCAAACAATACCGCACCATGAAACTGAAGGGAGCAGAGTACAGGGACTGCTAACGGTTACACTGAGGTGCAACATGTGAGCAGAGTACAGGGACTGCTAACGGTTACACTGAGGTGCAACATGTGAGCAGAGTACAGGGACTGCTAACGGTTACACTGAGGTGCAACATGTGAGCAGAGTACAGGGACTGCTAACGGTTGCACTGAGGTGCAACATGTGAGCAGAGTACAGGGACTGCTAACGGTTACACTGAGGTGCAACATGTGAGCAGAGTACAGGGACTGCTAACGGTTGCACTGAGGTGCAACACGCGAGACTACTTACCTGGTCTTGTCCACAGCTAGCTCTGATACACTGGGTATCACATCAGCGGTCAGGACAAGTACACTTCGAGATCTAAAGAGACAGCAAGAGGACCACACCTCCTCTCATTCAACTACGTATTAAATTCTAATTACTACAGCATTTAATAAGTCTGCACACTAACCCTAACCCTACTGCAATTTACACGTTCGCTCTAAAATTCATCATTCTATTTACTGCCATGGAAAAAAAATGTTTGAGTGAATTGTAATTCCGACAGTTTTCCAGTCTCTCTAATTTCTCCCATGAAACTGCAACTTTCGTCACATCCGACTGGAAGCAATACAATACAGTAGCAACCACAAAATGGCTGTGTGGATAGGAAGAACGCGGTCAACACAGATGAACACTTCCTTTCTGCATATGCTTGTTCCTTCTCTGTACCTAACTAAGTGCAGTGTCAATGTCAACATTGGTGAAATCTCTGGTACTACACTAGCCGGGATGAAATTGGACAGATGGATCTTGTCAATTAACTAGACGTTTCGACCCCAATCCCAATTGATTGGGAGAAGGCACAGGTTGTGGACAGTCATCCACACTACACACAGTGATGCACACTGGAGGCATGGCACATCAGATCGGAGAGGAACAATCTAAATAGAGATGTAGGCCCATTGCCATCCACCTATAAGCCTCTTATTTATTCCCCAACTTCTTAACCCACTCAGTCATTACCACTACCATTAACTCACTGCATGCTTAGACTCTGAACTATAAACATTACGTAATTCCACATTCAATTGTCACCTTTACTTTCCCGCCCCCGCCTTTATTTACTTTCCCGCCCCCGCCATCTCCACCTCCTTTAAAACATGTACAAAAGTGCTTGCCTTGTACGCAGATCACCACTGACGAAGACCCCTGGATTGGGGTCGATCGAAATGTCTGGTTAATTGACAAGATCCATCTGTCCAATTTCAGCCCGGCTAGTGTAGTACCAGAGATTTCGCCATGACGACAATACCTAGCCACACAGAAGTCTTCAGAAATGTCAACATTGTTGTTGTTCAGGAAGTGCAGTCAATGTCAACATTGCTGTTGTTCAGGAAGTGCAGTCAATGTCAACATTGCTGTTGTTCAGGAAGTGCAGTCAATGTCAACATTGTTGTTGTTCAGGAAGTGCGTCAATGTCAACATTGCTGTTGTTCAATTTTCTCAGCAGTTCAGTTCCACAATGGAACTTCAGTGCTCTTAATCGTTTTCCAGACTGCAGTAACTGCAGTTCACATGGTCATTTCTAAAATGGCAAACTAAAATCCCTCAAATTACAAAAATAACCCTAAAATGTTCTTCACTGTAGTTCTAATGACCTCAAATGACAATGTTTTGGTGCACAATATTGTACAGGGAAACCATCCACGACATGAACCCACAGACCACACACACCTGACCATGCACCAACGAACACAGACGTACCTGAGCACAAACATCTTGCGACTTTGGAAGGCTCCAATAACTAGATCTACAGAGAGAATCAAAATGTGTTTCCACTGCATCACCGTGACTGTGCAAGCCAGATGCCCACCATTGTGACAGTTGCCATCAATGTCTGTGTTCCCCTCAATAAAGGCTCCAAAGGAAGTCAGGCCATTCAGCAAGGATTCTTCCAGGTTAAGAGCACTGCCAACAATGGTCTGAGATAACACTGGAATTGGACTACCATTCTGCCCTGAATAGATGAAGACTGTTCCCGGCTGTCCCTCGCCATACGGTGCACTCACAGCCAGCTCTGAAAACAGCAAGCAGCATAGCAACCCCGATAGCAGAGGAATCTACTGGTCCATGGCAAACAACACTGTGGTCAACTGACCGTCATATCCGTCACCATCCAGGTCACCCAGAGCTGTCAGTGCATGACCAAACCTGGCGAAGGTCACTTCACCCACAATACGCGTTCGGTTAGGGTTAGGAGGGAGAGGTTGGAGCTGGGAGCACTGGTCGTAAGAGGCATCTGAGAGAGAGGTGCTGCTTGGGGTGCGTCGCTGGCCTCCAGGTCCAGAAGGGGCGGGGCTTCTGCGACCGGTGTCTGTCTGGCCGGTGCACTGGAACTGCGACTTGACTGGGCTCCCGGGGACAGTGTGTGGGGGCGGGGCACCGGCTTCAACTGGGGTGGGGGGGGTGGGGGGGAGCCAAGTAGTAGTGACTAGCAACACCCACACAGACACACACGTGCATGCTCACACACACACACACACCTCTGATTTCTTGCTTGTGCTGGGACTAGACTTGCCCTCCTTGGAAGCTTAATCCTTCCTCTCCACCTGCCAGCACCAGACAATGCAGGAAACACGCACTGACATACGTACACACAGACACACATACACACATACATACAACTTCAACATTAGCTGACCTTTGGTTTACTCTGGCGGCCAGCGGTGCCAGCGTCCTTTGCCGCTCACCTCCAGGACATGGCATTCAAGATTCTCTGAGAACTTCAGCTTCTCAATATGTTGCTTCTGACTCAGCATTACCAGCAGTGCCATGAGGTCTCTCATGCCATCACCTGTGATTGACACTTGACTTTCTCCCAGAACAAGGCAACATTCGGTTCCTGTAGGGCAGAAGGACTGCAGCTGCACCACTCTCAGCACAGCTCCTGTTTACATCCGCATGCAGTGCACTGTATGAACAGAGCACTATGAGCATTCTAACAAATGTATTAGCCCGACCTACACCACACAGGCCACACCTCGGCAACAACAAACATGCGTTGGCTCACTTGTTCTGCAAACTGTCCGACAACCTGCTTGTACAGCTCATCAAACTGGGAAACAGACGTTGGCTTTTGCCTTTTCAGGTTGTCATGGATACTGCAAAGCGGATTGCGTTTCCAGTCCAACAAGCAATCCACCTTGTTCAAGGCCACCACAAAAGGGACTTTCCCACGTTTTCAAATGTTTATTGACTCAATTGTCTGTGGCTCCAGCCCGTGCATGACGTCCACCACCAGCACGGCAAGATCACACAGCGACGAACCACAGGTGCAAAGGTTGCTGAAGGACTCATGACCTGGCGTGTCAATGATGAGGAGGCCAGGTACGCGCAGGTCCTGTCGAGAGAACTACACCAAACAGTAGCAGACAATACAAAGACATGTGAAAGCCTTTCTAATCAAAGGAGCCCTTGAACATAATCTTTGTCCTTCAGAGTCCCCACTATTCAAAGCTCTATCTAAAACACATCCTAACACTGCACATCCTACTTCGTTTTCCTGTGCTCTTTTAGGGCTCAGTGTTCTTTATTTTCCATTCTCACGGTACTAAGCAGCAGCTGCATGCTGCTGATGGCTGTTAGAACAAGCACAGCAGTGCCCCCTAGTCCTTGTAGGGTGTCTAGGGAAGACCACTAACAGCAACTTTGGCACCACAACACAACTCTGCTAAATAGCAATGATTGAGCATTTCACACATGCAGCACAGTATAGATTGTAAATTGTACAACGTTTCGCTCACCAAGGTCTTGGTCAGGCACGCACGTATGTACATAATGCTCAATCAACACCATTGACATTTACAAGCCCCACAGCCATGAGCCTGCCTGTACCTGTACATGCATGCCCCTTACTCCTCCACCACACCCACCTCCTTCAGGTGCCCTGTTTGGCCTCTGATAGCTTCCTGCGGCACAAACATTGCAACAATTTGCTGTGTGATCCCACCGGCCTCCCCATCCTGGACATTGGTGCGCCGGATCTGTGCATGCATGGTCCGAGACACTTGCATGGCTCGCAATAGGGAGGGTACATGCACACGCAGGCTGTACTCACCTTGTCCAGAATCTTGGTCTTCCCTGTATCCACATGACCCAAAACACACACTACAGGAGACCTAAGGACTTCCAAACTTGTTTCTGCGTCTGCTCTTTGCCTGCGTTTCTAGAGAGAACAGTAAAGAAACATAGGGTCAGAGAAGGAGACTGCAGTTGGGGCACCTCCAGCTCCAGCTACCTCCAGCCGACGACACACTCTAGCTCTCTGCCTCTCCGGAGCTGGAAGGGTTTCGTCTTCAGATTCACTGCTGTTCTCAGACTCTTCAGACACATCGGAGTCGCCCTCATCAGCCACTGCAGCTTCCTGTGCTACCACAGCATGTGTGCTGTGCCCGGTAGGAGAAGCAACCACTGACACTTCCACCTCTTCCTCTTCCCCTTTCATCTCCACTGCTCCCTCAGCCTCCTCCTCACTGTCATCCCAATTCTCCTTGACATCCTCTGTCACATCCTCTGGCTCATTACACTCATTCACATCGGTACTCTCTACAGCAGAGAACACCCTCTCATCAACAGGCCCTCCTCACACACTTAACGCCAAGAGGGGGTAAGAGACACGAGTGCATAACTCTGACTCCCACTGTGAATGGCATGTTTCCAAACCAATGCACCACACCAAACACCACAACGGCTGTCACATGCATGAGTGCTCAAACGTGTATGTCAGCCTCAAGTGTATTCAGCTTTAACAACACAGTACAACACCGATGCATGGCATGTTACATTGTAAAACATACAAAATGTTGAGCACCTATTCAGTTGCAGTCACACACTTAAGAGTGTACACTTGAGTCCACTCACCCTCGGGCACCTCCTGTTTCTCCTCCTCCAGCTCTGTTTGCTCTCTGACCCACGGATCTTCCCCCTCCTTGCCTTTGTCCTTCCGGTTTGGCCGTGCTCTCCGGTCATACCTCACAGGTCTTCGCTCACCTTGGGACTCGGAGCGCAGGCCAGGGATGTTAACACCTGCAACACACAAGGCATTCTGCGGCACATACACACACGCACACACACACACACGCACACACATACGCACACGCACACACACAAGCGCACACACGCACACACACACACGCACACACACACACGCACGCGCACACACACACACACGCACGCACGCACACGCACACACACACACACAAGCGCATACACTCGTACACAGCAGGAGCAGCAGTACTGACCTTGCGCCTGAAGGACCTCGAGCTGTGCCTGATGCTTTGCCTTCCGCTCACGCTCTGACTTGGTCAGCCACTTTCCATCCTTCTTCAAGCAGTCACGCTTCTCCTTTTCTTTCTCCTTCTTCTTCTGCTTCTTCTCCTCCGCCAGCCTAAGCTGCTCCAGCCGGCGACGCTCTGCCTCCTCCTCTCCCGACACACGCTGCCGCTCCTCCTCCTCCTCACGCTGTTGCTGAGCAGCACGAATTGCCTCCAGGCGTTTCTTGATAGCAGCTCCAACCACAGACTTTGAGTGAATTGGCCGCCATTTTATTCAGCTTGCTGAGGAGTATATATGAATACGATTATCTAGCTCACCTGCTAGTCCCTCCACCTAGGGGACGCTCTTCAGGCTTGCAGTAGATGTCGTGTGCGCACAGAAAGGCTGTAAACTTACAGGTGCACTACATCCCACATGGACACAGCAAATATATAAAAATGCATTGCGCTTGATCATCTGTTTGCGGGTCATTTTAAGTGACTTTGAAAGGACCCCAGCAACCTGCAAATTGGACACGCACTTCCCCAAATGCAGCATGCTGTAGTCCTGATGTTCTGCCACGGCATGACCGCACCTGCGCACATTAATAATGCGAAGAAAAGTCCTGCTGTCTCTGTGCCCTGGTCGGCACACGGGTTCCCAGCTAAGCCAGCAGTTACCCTTACCATGTAACTGTACGAATTACATACTTGCAAGCAATAGGACATACTACACAGCACACACCATAGAGTACAGGCATACAAGCAATAGGACATACTACACAGCACACACCATAGAGTACATGCATACAAGCAATAGGACATACTACACAGCACACACCATAGAGTACAGGCGTACAAGTAATAGGACATACTACACAGCACACACCATAGAGTACAGGCATACAAGCAATAGGACATACTACACCGCACACACCATAGAGTACATGCATACAAGCAATAGGACATACTACACAGCACACACCATAGAGTACATGCGTACAAGCAATAGGACATACTACACAACACACACCATAGAGTACATGCGTACAAGCAATAGGACATACTACACCGCACACACCATAGAGTACATGCGTACAAGCAATAGGACATACTACACAGCACACACCATAGAGTACAGGCATACAAGCAATAGGACATACTACACAGCACACACCATAGAGTACAGGCATACAAGCAATAGGACATACTACACAGCACACACCATAGACTACATGCATACAAGCAATAGGACATACTACACAGCACACACCATAGAGTACATGCATACAAGCAATAGGACATACTACACAGCACACACCATAGAGTACATGCATACAAGCAATAGGACATACTACACAGCACACACCATAGAGTACATGCATACAAGCAATAGGACATACTACACAGCACACACCATAGAGTACAGGCGTACAAGCAATAGGACATACTACACCGCACACACCATAGAGTACATGCATACAAGCAATAGGACATACTACACCGCACACACCATAGAGTACATGCATACAAGCAATAGGACATACTACACAACACACACCATAGAGTACATGCGTACAAGCAATAGGACATACTACACAGCACACACCATAGAGTACAGGCATACAAGCAATAGGACATACTAAACCGCACACACCATAGAGTACATGCGTACAAGCAATAGGACATACTACACAGCACACACCATAGAGTACAGGCGTACAAGTAATAGGACATACTAAACAGCACACACCATAGAGTACATGCATACAAGCAATAGGACATACTACACAGCACACACCATAGAGTACATGCATACAAGCAATAGGACATACTACACAGCACACACCATAGACTACATGCATACAAGCAATAGGACACACTACACAGCACACACCATAGAGTACATGCATACAAGCAATAGGACATACTACACA
>OX465047.1:6032020-6087020 GCA_949841015.1 Aplysina aerophoba | reverse complement strand
GTTTTCTTCATTGCTGCAAACTCCTTGTCTCCCATCAGGTGGTACGTACTGGGATTGCTTGGGGCCAGCAGCACGACAAAGTCACACAAGCCCAGCATCGTGAGCAGATCAGGATAGAATGTGGCCTTCAGTCCCAGCTCCACATCTGCATCCACTGGACCACTCTTGTTGTGGTACAAAATGCTCATGCCAAACCCATGGTGTGCCATGTGTGCAACACATTTACCAATTCGCCCCATTCCCACAATGCCGAGGGTCCTGCCTGATACATCCTGCCCTAAAGAGAGAGAACTAAAGGACCCAAGCTGCGAGTGTCTGACGTCTTGCCCACGACACAATCTCTCCCCTTCAGACAGGCGCCGGGCTGTCATCAAGACTAGCGACATTGCTACCTCAGCCGTTGCGCTGTTCAAAACACCTGGTGTGTGACCGACACGTACGCCTCTCTCTGCCGCTGCGCGAAGGTCCACGTGGTCGAAGCCAACAGAGCGCGAGCTGATCACCCTGACGTTGGGAAAGAGGTCGAGTAAGGCACCGTCAACTCTGTCGTGAGTGGTGAAGACTGCAACCACCTTTTTCTTTATTTCGTCGTCTATTGAACTTAAACTTTCAAAATCAGCGGGGCTGATAACATCAAAGCACTCTGTCAGTGCAGACACTTCCACAGGGTGTAGCAGCGACAGCCTCAGCACCGTAGCCATTTTAGCAAGTCACGTGGCGAAAATGGCTGCCAACACGGATGAAGTATATACCTACATAAGTCTGGGAACCAGGCCTTATTCCCCGAGAGGAATTTTCCTCCACGCGGTCTTGCGCAATCGAGGAAAGGGGCTGGCTCGCCAGACTATAGGATGTCACCGGTACCCTTATAGCCTAGCAACCCAGTGGTCGTGGGGAACTTTGCTGGTCAACTGAAGGCGACTCCTGTTGTTTTAGTTTCTAGAGGTAAGTATATGCAGTCCGTGCGTGTGTGCATCTGCGTTCTTTCCCTTGGCGCGAGGTAGATACTGCGCTTATTTTGCCAGATTGGCGCTGGCACACGGGGAGACCGCGTGTTTCCTTTTCTGATCCTGTCTGCCTGTGTGGGAGAGAGAAGATGTGTATAGCCAGAACCAACAGACCTCTGTACGTGGCTAGTTGAGAGAAGTGACTGTCTCTACAGTGTCTGCAGTCCAGGGTGTCATAAGTCAGTGTGTGTCTGTGTGTCTGTGGCTGTAGTGGCTTGCAGTGGTGTACAGCACATGGGCAAATAGTGCCGCTGTTTTGCAGGTGGGTATGCATGAATGATGCTGGAGCTGCTTGGTGGTAGAGTCAGTGAGGGTATGCATGTACATAGGTGTGTGAATCAGGTGTTTTGGGAGCTCACTACAGCCCATCCCTTCCATGCTCTGATATCTTGGCTGCAATTGTTTCCCAGTTCAAGCATGACCACATGCTCCTTCTGCTGTGCTGCAGCGTGCCTTCTTCATGTGGGTTGCATTGCTGACCACTATCGCATGCATGGAGAAGTTGTCTTGCTCTCCTCACCAGGTCCGGTGCTACCAGCTGATGCAGTGACTCCTGTCGGACCTCACTGGTAAGGGACCAGCACAGTCACCTCCCAGGCATGGTGGCAGCTACAGCAGGGAGTGTGATGGAGGTAGGCTCTTAGAGTACATGTCAAACGTGATGGTCATTCAGGATTGCAGCTGGTCTGTCTCTGCAGGTTGCTGGTAGGATCGGGGCCAGCTCTCGGCTCAACAAGGCCCAGCTCAGGCTAGATGCAGAGGTCTGGTCTCCTTAAGACATGTGCTGGGGGAACTCATGCAGAGTACAGACACTCATTGGGAGAAACTGCTTTAGAGCACTTGCTCTTTATGTGCTTCCCGGCGTCTTGAGAGAGTCACACTCCCCACGCTGCAGCTAATCACAGGATGTCACACCAGGGGCCAAGAGATGGAAACATAAGTAGCAGCCATGCATATACAATGTGGCAGATAAACACAGTGCAAATCGTTTGTGTTGTTACTTATGTGTGATGTGTGCACAGCGCCAGATTCTGTTCATGACTGGGTGTGCTCCATGTAGGATGTTCCTTTCTCCACACTGTCTCCCATGGAGTATATGGAAAGGTTGGATGCCGCGTGAGTGAGTGGCATGCGGGTACCACCCATCAGCACAGAGATGTCAAGTTCCTCACTGCCTCCAGATCTATAGCTGGACAGCTCCTGGTCTGCTTTGGAGGCCAGCTGTGTCTCTGTCAGGGGTGGGAGGTAGATTTGGGTATTGCCCATGGTTGCCCGTGTGTCTTCCAGTGTGGGCAAGCAGCGTCGCACACTGCGGGAGCGCTTTCCACTGGATTTATCTCGGCCATCAGGGGAATGGCGGGGCTCTGACTGAGCACTGACCACTTGACCCACAGGAAGTGGCTCCTGCTGGCTACTCTGCCTCCTCCACTCCTGCAAAGGCGGCCAGCATGGAGCCAGATTAATAGCAGGCACCCTACCACACTGCCATGCATGCTCACCTGGAGGAGTGGTGTCCTCCGGCTGCTACTGCGTAGCACAGGGTCATCCAACAGATGACGTGGAGGGCGAAACAAGTGGGCTACATTCTCTTCATCGAGGTAGCCTGGTACGCCTTCTTCCTCCATCAGCCGCAGGTGGATGTGCCTGCCTGGGTCATCGATCATCTGCTCCAAGTCATTCTGCAAACTGCCAAAGAATGGCCTATCAATGGGTGAGTGCTGCCAGCAGCGTTGTAGGAGAAAAATTCTGCAGACAGCCGAGGGAGGACACTCCTTCCATGCATACCCCAAATGAGCAACCACACAACACATGCAGACTTAAGGACATACACGTCACCGCTGCAGCAGCCTTGCGTGCTGGGTCTCCTCCCTGCACCGATCTCACGGTAGATGTCACCAGGACTGATGCCAGGAAAAGGGGGGGCCCCTGCGTGTAAGACGGACAGAGACGAACTTGTGCAGTTTGATCCCATTGACTCAGTCCATGTCCTACCTCAGCCGTGTGCCTACCTAGAGAGCAGACCTTGTACACCAGAATCCCAAACGACCAGCTGCATGTTGGATCACGCATGGGAGTGCATGACTGAGGTCTCAACTCAGGGCGCTGCATGCACTAGCTGCAACTTACACATCACTCTTGACTGAGAAACGCTTGCCCTGCATGTTCTCTGGGGCCATGTCCTCCAAGTAATGTGCTCTATCAGTGACCATGTAATAGTGACCCTCCAGAGGCACACCAAAGCTGCCCACCTTGGCCTGCAGGTCAGCCGTGAGGAACACTGCACGTGTGGACAGGTTGCGATGGGTGATGCCAAAGTGGCTGAGGAAAGCCATCCCTCGGCACACTTGGAGGATGATATACATCAAGGTGCCTGCAGCATACGCAGTGTAGGCACCATCCATGGTACTGGATGCAAAGTTGGTGTACCACGTTGGAATGGGGCCCTGTTGCAGGCCGACCAGGAACTGCTCCACAGTGCCACAGGGCATGAGTTCAATGCACAGGAAACGAGGGCAGGCAGTACAGCTTCCACCATAGAACTGTAAAATGTTCGGATGGCCAGAGGAATCCTAAGATCATTGTGTGACAGTGAGTGGAGGGGAAAAGAAACTGCTAACGCAAGTATATATACATATAGGTAGCTAAATACAGTATATCTATCACAATAGCATGCACACCCTCAGCTCAGTCATCTGATAGCGTTCCAACTCTGTGAGCAGTTCAAACCGCCCAAGCTCTGAGTGGTTGTCTGTACAGGGGGATGGTCACAGGTCTTAGCTTGTGTAGACGACACACTGCAGTACTTAATTGCTCCTACCTTTGAGCGTTTTGATCGCGACCTCCTGGTAGCCCAGGTGTGCGCGGTGCACCAGCGTGAACGTGCCGCGACCGATCAACTCTGCCATGACTATGTCGGTGTAAAGAATGGGACCGAACATGCCGACACGAGCATGCTCTGCACGCACTTCATCATCCTGAAACTGTCCCGCCTTGAGGAGGCGCTTAAGCTGTCTCCGGCGCCAATGTACAACAGCTGTGCAGACCACTCCAGCCATAGCAAACAGGAGCAGGATGGCTGCACCATCCACTGCAATCACTACCAACTCCCATGTTCTGAACACTGGCGGACGAAGGTCCTGCAAGTGACATACAATACAGGTGAATACAAGCCCTCGCCACAGTGGGGTCACCCACATAAATACATACAATTACTATGAACATATACATATTACGTATAACGGGCTCTCATGCGCACTGCTTGGTACAGATATAGTCGTAAGAGGTATGTTCCAGCATGCATGCCGTGTCTGTACTTAGTAGAGGTGGGATGGTCGCAGAAAGGTCACCCACATCACTGCTGCAGTCGTACACACGTACGTACCTGCTCCGGGGCGGTTTCGTTTGAGGCATTCTCTTGCGCCACGGCCAACGTTACGAGCACGGCCAGACCGTGCAGTGAGGTCCACGCCCGATGACCTGCAATGCAGAAGAGCGAGGCATGGGCGTGGCCGCGGCAACTTCATTCTCAGCCGGCCCCACACTTCTACTAGCTATAGTTAGCTATCTGGTGTGATGTACGCAAACCACACGTGTTACTTGCACCAGTCCGCCTGCGAGTGTGTGCGCGGCATGCAGTAAGCATCTGTAGTCGCTTACCTGCCATTCTGAGGCGCATGAGAAAGTGGGTGGGGCTACTTTCGAGCCAGCCCCTATACTAGTACGTTGCGCAATGCTGTAAACATGGCCACCGCAATAGTTCTGTTGACGAGTAGACGCATGCGCACGACACAGTACCAGTGACTCAATCCCATCGACGCCCAATGCACCAGAAGGCGATTATTCAATGGATTGCAGGCGCCAATTTTGCTCCACAAACGAACACTGGTGCGTTCTTTGTACATGATGTGGTAGCGGCTCATGCTACGGCGTTGAACTGTACAGTTACTTTCTTGAGCATTCACGTAGCAAAGAGAGATTTCAGTGAGACGTTTCGACTTTGAGGGTCTTCGTCAGTCACTAAAACAGTTATTTGCATGAGCCATGTGACTGACGAAAACCCTCAAAGTCGAAACGTCTCACTAGTACTACTGAAGTCTCTCTTTGCTACGTGAATGCTCAAGAAAGTAACTGTACACTTCTTTATACATGCACCACCCCTAATGTAGGATTGCCCGGCAACTTATGAATTGTCTGTGGGGCGCACGTACACACTACAAATGTCTAAGCTGAGCCACCGCCATCTGCTCTGCCCCATACAGGCACAGTAGCCACCGCTTGCAGAAGCGACGACCAGAAGCGAGGTCAGAGTTCATTTTACTCCCGAGGACTTGCGTGCGTGCGTGCGTGCGTCCCTGAGTGGTCAGTGTGCACCTGCCCTGTGTCCCTGCAGCTGTGAGGTTCCCGCCAAGCACGCGGCCACAGAGGAGGTGGTGGCAGAGCACCTGCGGCAGCTCTACATTGACCCTGCTGCCGTGGCAACCCACAGGGTAGAGCTATCCCCACCCAGTGGGGGTTACCCATGGCAGCGGAAGGAGGTGGACGTGGAGTCCTTCCTTGCTGGCCAGGTTAGACGGGCTGAAGATGATGAGATGACAGCCATTATGAGCCAGCCGCAGCAGGCAGTGCCTTGCATTAGGTGGGTGGGGCATCAACAGGACAGTGGGTGGGGCATCAACAGGCCGGTGGGTGGGGCATCAGCAGGCCGGTGGGTGGGCCATCAGCAGGCGGTGGGTGGGGCATCAACAGGCCAGTGGGTGGGGCGTCAACAGGCCAGTGGGTGGGGCATCAGCAGGCCGGTGGGTGGGGCATCAACAGGCCAGTGGGTGTGGCATCAACAGGCCGGTGGGTGGGGCATCAGCAGGCAGGTATGTAGATGTGATAGTTTAGGCAGTTGGCTGAGGTTGTACTGTTCAGTGGGAAGTTGGGCGTACCACCAGTGGGCAGGTCATGGCTGGTTACTCCTGCAGGTTGACCCCGCCCACCCCTGTCCAGTCAGAACACGTGAGGGCCCCACCCCCCAAGTGGCAGGTAGTTCTGGAAGGCCTGGACGGGGAAGAATCCGGAGAAGAGGCAGAGTCTGAGGGAGACGAGTCTGAGCTGGCAGTAGAGCTGTCTCCCGAGGTGCACCAGCACCTGAGGAAGAGCACATCTCAGCTACTGACAGCCAGCAGGCTCAGGTGGGAGGGCTGGCTGCTGTGTGCATGCTGGAGCCAGCTTGTGAGGTGTGCCCTGCCCGCCTGCCTGCATTATTGCCCCCCATGCAGGCCCTTGCCTTGCCTAGCCGTGGTACCCTGGACTCCTCCCAACTACTTCATTGCTCGGGCACTGGCTATGTCAGAGAGACAGAGTGCGTCTCAACTCACCCAGTGAGCTGCCTCCTGCACCCACCCACCACATGCAGCTACGCACATTCAAACTTCTGCCCCTCCCTTTCCTCCTCCCTCTTAGAACAGACCAACACGGCAACAGCCAACTGGAGTCCATGGAGAGTTAAGACATTTTCAATTCACACACTGTTCAACAGTTCTGTCCATTGTGCTGTGTGCTGGCCATTTTACCGTTCTGCTTTTTACTTTACCACAAGTGAGTATGTCAATCCCAGTTATAGCTTGGTCTGCTGTCTACCTGGCAGCCCCTAGCGTGAGGCAGTCCCCACAGACCTGGCACAGACGAACCGGCTTCTGCAGGTCGAACTTGATGATGGGCAGCTGGTGGGGCGTGCACCTGGCACACAGCACACGCCCACAGTGCCGGCTGGGGAGGGGGAATAAGCAGTGGGTGGGTGGGGTGCAACAGTGGTTGGGCGGGTGGGGTCAATCTTACCAGTGGTGTTTGCGTGTCGCCAAACCAAATTTGATGTGACACTGCTGGCAGTTGTGGTTGTCCAGCCAAGCCGGCTCCACAGAGACCTGATCTGCAGTTTAATTCAGGAGAGGACATGTGACTGTGTGGGTGGGCGGGGCTAACTAACATACAACGTTAACATATAGCAACCAGAAGCCAACTGGTTCTGTAGGCCACAGCATTAGACAGCCACCACAGTGTAGGGCACTGCTGCAACGTGCGTACGAGCGTCAGGTCTCCACGAGCCCCAGCCAACCCTCAACCCGAAGAAAGCCTAACCATAAGTCGTATTTGCTCACAATGCATGTTACACCATCTACCACAACAGACCTCCCTACCACGTGTCAAACTAACCTAAAATTCTCAACAGGAGTTGTTTGGTGGACACTGGCGTGTTGAATATTGATATGCTTTGCTTGTTGGCCATGCCTGGGTGGGCCCCGGAGCGGACAAGAGCATCGCACAGTGCCGTGTGGCCGCTGAAGTATGCCAGCAGGAGAGCTGGGGGCATAGGGAGGGGTCTCAGCATGGACAGGACAGGACAGGAGACAGGGCACACACATGGCTACAGCCCTCACCATTGTTACCGTCGCTGTCCGGAGCATTAAGGGGGAAGTTGGGGACAGCTGCCAGCAGCACAGAGAAAATGGCTGCTGCGTTCTCTTGCCCACACCTTGCCAGTGTGTGCAGTACATTTTGCCCTCTGCAGAGATGCGTATGGGTGTGTGTCGCGGCTGCACTGCACACGCCCCCTACACCTCCCCCCGTCTCACAGTGCATTGACTATGCACACGCCCCCTACACCTCCCCCCGTCTCACAGTGCATTGACTATGCACACGCCCCCTACACCTCCCCCCGTCTCACAGTGCATTGACTATGCACACGCCCCCTACGCCTCCCCCCCGTCTCACAGTGCATTGACTATGCACACGCCCCCTACGCCTCCCCCCCGTCTCACAGTGCATTGACTATGCACACGCCCCCTACGCCTCCCCCCCGTCTCACAGTGCATTGACTATGCACACGCCCCCTACGCCTCCCCCCCGTCTCACAGTGCATTGACTATGCACACGCCCCCTACGCCTCCCCCCCGTCTCACAGTGCATTGACTATGCACACGCCCCCTACACCTCCCCCCGTCTCACAGTGCATTGACTATGGCGATATTGACCCTGCACTCCTCCAGTAGCACACGCGCACACTCAAGGTGGCCCAGCTTCATGGCCAGGTGCAGGGGCGTGTTCAGGTCCTCGTCCACCAGGTCGGGATCTGCCCTGTTCTCCAGTAGGACACTGAGGATGGCAGGGAAGTTCCCCTCCACTGCCATGTGTAGGACGCCCCGTGAGTGCCTGTTGACGTCCGTCACCTTGGCCCCGGCCAGCAGCTGAGCAGGGAGGCCGCACGTGAGTGGGGAGACAACACATCTGCTCCTGCCCGTGTCTGTGGACTCACCAGGTGCCGCACAAGCAGCTCTGAGCCCTTCTTGATGGCGAGGTGCAGAGGGGTGTGCACGCTATGGTTGCGGACCTTGGAGTTGACGTCAACATGCACACTTAGGAGGAACATCACCGACTCCACATCCTCCTCCTGGATGGCATTGTGCAGGAAGTTGCAACCATGGCTGTCGTACTGCAGGAGAGAGCCGAGTGCTGTGAGCCTCGCCAGCCATCTTGTAGCATGCCCCACCCACGTACCCCACCCACCCACCTGCTCAGCAGCCTCCGGCTCCTTCGTGAGGATGGCCAGGCCCGTGTGATGGTCCTGATGCTTCAGGGCGGAGGCAAAGGGCGTGAGGCCATTCCGATCCTTCAGAGTCAGGTTGAGGGCTGGGTGGACAAGGAGGTGTGCAGAGCAGGGTGGGTGGCGGGAGGAGATGGCAACATGGATTGGGCATCTGCTGTCTGTGTCCTGTAGGGAGGTGGGCAGGGAGGTGGGCAGGGAGGTGGGCAGGGAGGTGGGCAGGGAGCCACACCAAAGCACACCACTCCATACACGAGCACCTAGCCACCCCACCAACCTTTTGGTTGACATCTGCACGGCTGTCCACCAAGCACTGTACAACCGACTCCAGCCCGAGTCCACAGGCCAGGTGCAGGGGTGGGGCACAGTACACACCTCCGGGATAGCGGTAGGGACAGTTCATGTCTGCCCCATTCCTAATAAGGAATATGGCCGACTGTGTGTCCCGTAGTATGATGGCCCGGTGCAGCATGGAGAACATGCCCCCCTCCGGCCCTGGGGACCAGGAGTTGGTGTCACAGCCGTGCTCCACCTGCAGATGGGCACATGCAGCAAGCCCTGGTAACAGTCCATACACACTCCCACTGTCCCTGTCCACACCCACCAAGCACTTGGCCATGTCAATCTGTCCACTTCGCAGGGCGGCCCAGACAGCGCTGTTGCCTTCGCCGTCCAGCTGCTTCAGGTCCACGCCATGCTCGCACAGGTACTGAACCACTCGGGACAGACGATGGCGAACTGCCAAGTGCAGCGCAGCACCACCCTGCCCAAGGGAACTGGGCGAGGAAGGGAGGGAGAGACAGCACAACTGTCGAGTGTGTAACGTCATGTGAAGCATGTCAGCAGCTCACTGTGGCGTGGCCGGCCATCACTCACATCCGCTGGAAGCTGGCGCCGTTCTTGAGCAGAAACATGCTTGCCTCCTCACATTCCCGCAGGATGGCCAGATGAAGCAAGGTTAGACGATCTCTGTTCACTGCCTCAACCTCAGCACCTGTAGGACAGACAGCAGACGACACTGACCACTCAAACAACACATCACATCCACACAGCTCCCCCACGCACCTGCGTCCAGCAGTTGCCGAGCAACATCAAACTGCTCAGTCCACAGGGCCAGTCCCAAGGGGGTTTCCCCTCTTCCATCGTACAGGTTAACATTGAGTGGAATGCTCAGTTTGCCCGAGGTTGAGGACCCTGCACACAGACACTGCAAGTCAAGCCACCATTCAGCACATCCAACACCACCCCCTCTGTGCCAGACTGCCAGAGCCTCTCCCTCCAGCCATGCCCAAGACACACCTCGGTGGTTGAGCAGCAAAGCAACCACGCGCTGGTGGCAGCAGGCTATGGCAATGTGCAGAGCGGAGCGCCCTCCACAGTCCTGCTGCGGGTCAAACTCCAGGGGAGGGTCCACAAACTCCAAGGCACCTGCTGGACCGGCACTGAAGAGGCTGGTGTCAAAAGGAAGGGCAAAGGTCAGACTGTGCTTGCCCCGACCCCCTGGCTGTGGGCGTGCAGTGTCCTGGTGACCCGCAAGCGAGGCATTGACACTACTCCTCTCTTCTTCCTCGTCAGAGGAGTCCCCAAACGGGTTGCTTCCCTTTATAGGCTGCTGCTGGGTCAGACCTGGGCTGTGTGGGGAGGTGGGCTCTCCCGTCAGAGCAGACAGTGCAGTGAGAGCACTGAGGGCTGTGGGGGAGACCAAGTCAAACCCCTGCTGCCCAGTTGCTGTGTCCCTGCCCTCAGAGGGAGACGAGAGGGATGGAGAGTTGCTTGCCCCGTGGCTGCCCCTCCCACCGGTCTTACCGCTACCGAGTGGGAGGAGACTGGTCTGGTAGTTGGGGTCTGCCCCGGCACTCAACAGGACCTGGGCTACTCGCGGCAAGTCCTGAACCGCCGCCAGGTGCAGGGGACTTTCCCCTCGTTGGTTGCAGTGGTTAGGGTTCGCTCCATGGTGCAGCAGAAAGATGGCGGCTGTTTCGTTGCCCTGCAGCTCAGCCCTCTGGAGGATGGAGTTGCCACTCACGGGGTCGACTGTCTCAATGTCGCAGCCGCGGGTAATGAGGCAGGGGGCAAAGGATTCGCGGACTTCCTCACTCTCCAGGTCGGGAGGGTCTGCCAGGCTAGACAGCTGCTCCAGTGCCAGCCACAGGGGGTTCTCCCCATCAGCATTGCACAACTCCAGGTTCAACCTGCAGGAATCATACGAAGGCATCAAGCAACATGCAGAGCAAGCAAACCCGTCCCAGCCCTCCACGCACTTCTGGTGGTCCATGAGAACGTCAAACACACTCTTGTTCTTGCTCTGGATAGCTCTATGAAGTGCGGTGTTACCATGGTGATCCTGGGCATCTGGGTTGCCCCGAAACTCCAGTATGAGCCCTGCGGTGCTGGCCATGCTGTCTGCGGGCCAGGAGGGGGCGCTCTGCTGCACCTGGACCTGGGTCAGGGCAGTGGACGGGCTGTACGAGGCCGCCAGGTGAAGGGGGGTCTCCATGGTAGCGGTGATGGTGGCCAGAGTGCTGGCACCATTGCTGATCAGAAACTGGGCAGCAAATTCATCTCCCCTCATAATGGCCAGATGCAACAGGGTTTCCCCCTTGGCGTTGGGCGTGTCTAGATCACACTTGTTGGTGACCAGTGTCTTTGCAATGCTCTCACTCCTCATGCGCAGGGCAAGGTCCAAGGGGATGTCCCCGTTTGGGTCCCTCTCCACCAGCTTGGTGGACAGCTGCAGAGAACAGGCACAGTGCAAGCAGCCCACCCCCGCCCCGCGCCGGTCCCCAGCAGCGACACCCACCTGAGTTGTGTGCTCCACGAGGAATAGGAACACAACATCCTCCCGGCCGTGCTGGATGGCAAGGTGCAGGGGGAAGGAGCTGTGGGCCTTAAACATCTCGTACAGCAGGGCAGAGGAGAGGCTGGCAAAGTCAGCTCTGTTCAGTTGAGACTAAGGGGGGCGGAGGAGAGAAGTGGGTGGGGTCAGGAGGGTGAGGAGAGAAGTGGGTGGGGTCAGGAGGGTGAGGGTCAAGTGTGTTGGGTGAGCCGCCGCACGAACCCAGTTGTCTGAGATGACCTTGAGGCAATACTGCTTCAGGTTGCTCGCCTGGTGGTCCTCGGAGACCTGGTAGAGGAAGATGCAGCTCCGCACAGTGACGCTGCCCATGAGCCATTCCTCACACCTGCAGAGTGGCAGCCCACACCAACAAAGCTCAATGTTGACTACTACAGACCCACCCGCTGCCCCACCCACTTTGACTTGAGCTCTCCCAGTCGATACTGGTTGCCGGCGGACAGAAGTTCCACCACCAGCTCCTGGCTGGAGAAAGCCGCCATGGAGTCCGTGTACGCCCACCGCAGCAGAGTAGTCGCGGCAGTGATGGTCAGGTGGCTTAGGTCCACCTCTGTGGACTTGGTGAGCTGTGGGTCAGCCGGGACCCAGGCGTCACTCCGCGAACAGAGGACCACCCGGTGTGCAGGGACAGTGCGGGAGCACATCTTGACTGCGATGTCGCTGAGGGAGCATTGCAATTCCAGGTCACGCCCATCCAACGCCCCGCCCCGCCCCTCCCTCCCTCCGCACCTGTACAGCTCCTGTTCGTGTAGGCCTGCCACGGTCCTGACCAGCTGCGCGACCAGTCCGCCCTCAGGACGCGCCGCCCCGGCCGCCTGGCACTGCAGGTGCGCCTGTTCCAGCTGGTAGTACCGCTCCTGCAGCTTGACGTACTGCTGCTTGAGCAGACCGAGGTGCTTCTGGAGCTTATCCGCGTCATCTACGCCAGCAAAGGGCAGAGCCAGTGGCAGCAGCGACGGGAGGGTAGGGAGGATCGCAATATAACGCTCGGAAATATTGTTTACGCAGTGTCGACAGGAGAATACGACATGTGGCGATATCACAACTACTCTGAGTCACCTGACGTACCTGTAGCCATTTTGAGACTCCGGGACACACCCACTGAAAATTCTTGCGGGGATACCCCTTTCTGCTGACGGCCAATGGCTCAGTCTGCAAGACTGAAGCAGGAGGTGTTGGCAGTGGACGGAATTATCAGAGATTTTGCACGAAACCACCCAGATGAAGTGCCCAACACGCCTTCTTCCCGATTTCCTGAACTGACTGCTTCGAATGTGGACGTGCAAGAATGTATCTCCTCCAACGCCGCATCTCTCACAGAACTGCTGCACGACAGGTGCGCGCGGAACGCAAGCCGCAGGCGCCCCTGCCCACTGCCCTTTTGGCCTCCACCTCCACCCCTTCCCTTTCCTTCCGCAGACTACTCTTCCTCCTCCAGTGCTTGCTGTCCTTCCTCGCCTCCCGCCGAGGGGGGCCGGGCAGTCGTGCCCCGCCCCTCTCAACAGGGACCGTGTGCCGGAAGCTGGCAACCCTTATACTAGAGGAAGGTCCAGCGGAACACAACCGTCCAGAAAAAGCAGCTCTGCAAGAGTCCTCTGCGCGTCCTGCTGCCCGTATACTGGCAGGGGCCGACACCCGCTCCAGGTGTGCCAGCACACAGACCACTGAGACGTGTCTGTCCCTGTGCGCACACTGCATGGAGCTTCGCGAGACACTGGCCACCGCAGCTCACTTAGTGGCAGGGGCACTGGAGGCCAGTCAGAAGAGCAAAGGGGAAACCCCCATTGCTAAAGCATGTACCGATACAGACAAGAGTGCTGCCGAGTGGCTACATGTGTTTGAGGCCAGCGTGTCCCACATTGTCAGTGCACACAAGTGTGCAGTGGACCAGTGTGTGTCACTGGCCTCGTGTCTGCAGTCGGCAGAGCAGCGGCTGGAGAAGGGAGAGGAAGCGCTGCATGCAGCTCAGCAGGAACTGGCGTGTGCGGTGGCCAACAGTGAGGCAGCTTCTCAGGAGCGACTGACAGAGTTGCAGGCTCGCTTGTCACAAGATATGCAGGCGAAGGAGACTGAAGTGGCTCAGCTGAAGCAGAACAGGGCAGAGCTGGAGCGCTGCACTACCGAGCTGGAGCGCTGCACTGCCGAGCTGCAGCACAAGTTATTGCAAGCAGAGACCACCATCGCAGAGCAGAGTAGGTGTCCTGACTAGCTAGTGCATGCAGACTCTGTCCCAGTGGGCGATCCAGGCACAGGCCTTAGGCCTCGTCTTTGTGTGATTGTGATTGTGCAACACCATACTAGTAACCACAGGCGGCTACACCCAGTGTTTGCTCCTGCCCTGCTGTTGCAGGTGAGGAGGTGGCCAGGCTGCAACATTCCTTCTTGGCACTGCAGCACGACAACACTTGCCTCAGGACAGCAGCAAACGACCACTCTGCACTTTTGAGCACCCTTCGAGAGCAGCTGGCAGAGAAAACTGGGCGTGTGCTGGAGCTGGAGGAGTGTCTGGCAGACCAGGAGAGACAGCTGGCTACCCTCAACCACAGGACCAAGGTGAGCCACACACTGTGTTACATCTGGCTACCCTGCCCACCACACTCAACCCACTGCACTCTGCACTGCACAGTCCCTCCAAAGCAAGCACAGCGAGCTGGTGGAGTGCCTGGGGGAGGTGGAGGCTCAAAGGGAGGCCCTCAGCGTCTCCCTGAGGCAGAGCCAGGAGAAGTGCAGTGACGCAGACAAGGCGGCTGAGGAGCAGGCGAGGAAGGTCACACTGCTGCGCCAGCAGCTCTCAGCCAAAGAGGTACGGCCTCTCACCTCTCGCAGCTCACACTGCCTAGGACTGCAGCAAGGAAAGGCGCTTGGGGGAGGGGGGGGGCTCCAAACATGGGAGCTGCCCTGTGACCTGTTGGGGAGTGTCATGTTGGCAGCTGCCCTGTGACCCGTTGGGGAGTGTCATGTTGGCAGCTGCCCTGTGACCCATTGGGGAGTGTCATGTTGGCAGCTGCCCTGTGACCCGTTGGGGAGTGTCATGTTGGCAGCTGCCCTGTGACCCGTTGGGGAGTGTCATGTTGGGAGCTGCCCTGTGACCCGTTGGGGAGTGTCATGTTGGCAGCTGCCCTGTGACCCGTTGGGGAGTGTCATGTTGGGAGCTGCCCTGTGACCCATTGGGGGGTGTCATGTTGGGAGCTGCCCTGTGACCCGTTGGGGAGTGTCATGTTGGGAGCTGCCCTGTGACCCATTGGGGAGTGTCATGTTGGCAGCTGCCCTGTGACCCGTGTCACAGGCTGTGTGTTCCACTTCTCTGCAGGAGGAGCTGCAGAGCAATGCTGTTGCCATGGAAGCACAGCACAGTGAGCTGGAGGAGTGCAGGCAGGCGTGCTTGGCCCTGAGGGACAAGATGGCTGTCAGTGATGCTGCCGTGTGTGAGGAGCAGGAGCGCTGCCGGCTCCTGATGGACTACCCGTCCCTCCACCACTCGTGTGACACAGCAGGGCTGGGCAGCGCAGAGGCCAGACGGCACATGTGCGCCAACACTGTGCGTATCATGCTACTGGAGGAGCAGAACAGCCTCCTGCGGACGCGTATGGTGACAGCGACCGAGGGAGAACGACCACGGTCAATGGGGAGGTCCCCCTCCCAACTGTGGCAGCCCGAGCTCCTGCATGCCGCCCCACAACTTGCCTGCAAGTCAGAGCCATCACTACACACGTCAGCCCAAGACACAAAAGTGGAACAAAAATACAAGGGTCACTTGGGTCACTTGGTGGAGGCGCTCCGCTGTGCTAGTCGGCTGTCAGAAGATAGCCCTGCAGCAGTGAAGAGCAGGCGAAGTGCATGGTCTTAACACAGCACAGCACCCCCCACTGATCACCTGACACGTCCGTCCTCACTAGCCCTCACACAGGCCCCAACAAGGCAGACAACATGCGAGCAATGCTGCTTCTTTTATACACCTATCATATGTATTGTTGTGCATATGTATTGTATAATTATGTGTATGTACGTATGTATATAATATTATGGCTATTTTACTTACGTCAGTGCAAATGTTTTCACCGAGTTGCCCCATTTTATTCTAGCATGCATGTTACTATAACAATTATGTATTAATTTTAAATCGGCATTCCTTCAAACCCCGCCCCCCACATGCATTGAATCCCCCCCAACTACAGGGCAGCACACGGCCAACACTGCAGTGCACACACGTGGTGAGGACCTCACTGCAGCAGCACAGACACTCACTATTTGAGCAGGAACTCGTCCCTGAACCCAGGGACTTGGTTGACAAAGTCGGCAAACTCCCTCCGCAGATCATCATATCGGCACTGAAGCTCTTTCTGGGCTGCATCCCCCTCTGCCATGCGCGCCCTCAAGCCCTCCACCTCCCGGTCACGCAACCAGATGGACCCCCGCAGCTCAGACAACTTCTCCTCGTAACAGGCACACTCTCTCCGTTGCTCCAAGGCTGCGGCCTCCCTCACCTCGCGCGCACGACGCTCCAACGCGAGCGAGTGCTCCCCACGTAGCGCCTCCTCCAGTTGCTCCAGCGCCGCCTGCTTGCCTTCCTCGGCGCGCCGGGCCGCCGCGCGCTGCTCTCGCTCAACCAGCTCAGCCACGCGCTCCGCTTCCGCGCGTGCCAACGCACGTTCTTCCTCGCGAGCTGCATGCACAGCGGCCTCTTTCTCGGCGTCGCAACGCGCCTTCAGTGCAGCTTCTGCTCTCCCCGCCCGTTCGGCATCCTCCTGCCGAATGCGCTCCACCCTCCTCTCTTCTGCCGCCTGGAGGCGTGTCGTCACCTCTCGCACGGCAACCGTCACCGCCTCCTCCTTCTCCTCGGCACAACGGCGAAGAAGAGCGACCTTCCTGCGCTCGAAGCGTTCCTCTAGTTCGACAATCTCCTTTTCTCTCAGCGCTTTCTCCTCGTGCCGGACCGACTCCTCGGTTGCCAGCGCAGTGCGGCGGCGCTCACTCGCGGCCCACTCCAAATGTTTCCTGTGGACATCCTCCCCCACACCTGTAGGGATCAAGGCGGACAACTTCAAGGACGAAGCGTCGTCACTAACCGAAAGACGCCGGTAATGGGGTTACCTAGCACATGCTGGTGCGTCAAAGACAACTTGACAAGTAAGGAGTCCTCGGCAGCCATTTTAATAATTCATGGTCACATGCATTTCCATGACAACTACCTACCTCTAACATGTATGTACACTACCAGCTCCACAGTGAACGGCGAGAGACTAGAGCTATGCCTATCCTAGTGGGCTCCACTGCCTGTCATTCGTGCACACACTACACAGTCTCCCTTTCATAGGTGTTTGCTCCCCAGGACGGCCGATGCTAGATGCCGCTAAGACTTGGCCAGGTAGGCAATCTCCTTTTGCAAGATGTCCGTCACTCGCAACACCTTTTCTGCCTCAGCCCCTCCAATCTGGCCCAGGGCTGTGTGGGCAGCCTCCCGTACGGTGGAGATGAAGTCATTTCGCCTGCATGCCAGTTCATGGAGGGGGAGAGGGCGACTCACATCCCACACGTGAACGAAAAAAATTTCAGCAATTCACACAACATAGATGTTACACAATGAACCAGGCGGTTTCAATGTATGTTGCGTGAATTGCTTGGGAAAAAATTTTCGTTCACGTATGCCGCAACAATGAGCCTCTACAATATTATCACACACATGCTGCACTGAGTGAGGGCCAGCACAGGGATGCTGGGCAGAGAGGCAAGGTGCAAATGATATGTACAGCTATTACGAGGTTAATTAACATGCCTCGGTGGGCCCTCCTGGTCACCTCCTTATGTGCTGCAGTCCAATCCAATTACTCTCTAACTGGTTTAGATTCAACAAGTAATATCCTAGCTCAGCTACACCCTCAGCAGCCCACCACTGTGCACGCCCCTCAGCAGCCCACCACTGTGCACCACCCTCAGCAGCCCACCACTGTGCACCACCCTCAGCAGCCCACCACTGTGCACCACCCTCAGCAGCCCACCACTGTGCACCACCCTCAGCAGCCCACCACTGTGCACCACCCTCAGCAGCCCACCACTGTGCACCACCCTCAGCAGCCCACCACTGTGCACCACCCTCAGCAGCCCACCACTGTGCACCACCCTCAGCAGCCCACCACTGTGCACCACCCTCAGCAGCCCACCACTGTGCACCACCCTCAGCAGCCCACCACTGTGCACCACCCTCAGCAGCCCACCACTGTGCACCACCCTAGCAGCCCACCACTGTGCACCACCCTAGCAGCACCACCATTACACAGTGCCTTGCACAATCCTGTCCTATGTCTAGGATGAAATCAATATTGGATTAAAAATTAACAATTAGAGTTAACCTACTTGTGGCTACAGAACCGCCCCTCTGCACAAACACACCATGTACAAGTACACACTCCACATTCTGTGGTGGCTCACCAAATATGGCTGATCTTGGGCACAGCCCTTGTTGCTTTCAGCCGGCCAAGGGAGAGGCATGCACTCTGACGCACAATGCGGTCCTTGTCTTCCAGCAGAGCCATCAGCCTCTCCACCACCACCTCACCTTCCCCCCCGTAGTCCGTGCGCCCCAAGGATATGGCCGCCACTGCCCGGATGTTAGGATCAGCCTCACTCAGCAGTCCCAGGAGGGCATCCACCACGGCAGGGCTCTGGATCCGCCCTGCCAACCACCACGGGGGAGGAGGAAGCAGGCACTGACACCAACACTGCTATGTGTACACAGGTATGTGTGTGTCAGTACCCAGGTTCTCAATGCTGGTCAGGCGCACGCTGGAGTCCATGCTGAAGATCTCCTGGATGGCCCAGCGCTCCATTACATGGCGGGTCACCAGTTTCCCAAAATCCCGTCCAGGCGCACAGACCGCCTCAAAGCTCTCTCGGGTCAACTCCTCCCTGCCCCCAAACATGTCTGCCTTTACCGTTTTGAGCACCCATGGTTGCATGTTTTCGTCAAACTCGCCCAAGTATGTTGCTGTAAACTCGCGCTCAAACTCCTCCCATGTCACACAGGACTCGTCACCAAACTTGTCAGCCCAAAAGGAGGAGGCACCATCCCCCTCCTTGCCCTGGTCCTCAGCAGGAGCAGACTGCCCACTTGGAGGGGTTACCTCCACCGTTGCTTCTGCTTCCGGCTCTCTTGGCCCACCAGAGGCTTCAGGCAGTTTGGTCTTGACTTCTGCTTTGAAGGCATCAAAGGTACTTCCCTGCTGAGTCCCATCTCCCAAATCAAACCAGGATAGGGATTCCAGGGTCAGCTTCCTGCACAGGCAGTGCACAGTGTTGGTACAAGCATGGGACATGTGATTGGGCAGAGGGACATATTTGGACAGGGGCTGAACCTGCACAATGTCTGGAATGTGATTAAAAGGTGAACTCACATCCCAAATGGCAACTTTGTGAGTAGTTCCTGCTTGCTGCTGGCGGCTGCAATCACGATGGGCTTGTCTGAGATGTAGCCGAGAGACGCCAGCTCAGTGCACTGTGAGCACGCTGCAGTGTGGACACTGGCCACAAACACCAGGAGCTGCAAAGAGGAGGCAGACGTGAACCAGACAGCCCTCACAAACCACAGGTCCATGGCCAAGCGACCCATGTGCACCAAGGCACCCGACACTCTTAACCCATCCCCACAAGCACCATGCACTCCGCCCACGAGTATGCCCCACCCACTTCATACGTGGGTGGGGCATGCACACACCTTCGAGGCTAGCACTGCCTGGCCCATGAGTTTGCTCTTCTCTTCTGAACCATCCGTGTTGGAAAATACACTGTAGTTGAGGGTCTCCAGCTCGCCTACATTGCATGGAGGCGCGCCGCATGCCACCATGCGCCGCAAACGGCCTACCGAACGACGTGCACGACTGCAGGCACTCACGTTGGATGTACTGCACCAGGTTCCCGTCCCTGGACGTAGCGATAATGACGGTGTCGTAGTTCCTGTCCAGCTTCGGTGCGGCCGGGCCCTCCTCGGCCTCCGGAGCAGCCCTATTGCTGGAAGGCTGTTTGCTCGCCCGACCTACACCGCGGCCTGGAGAGGGAGGAAAATGCTACACCCGTCGCCTCAGGGGTAAGATCGGACGAGTTGCTAACTTACTCCTCGGTGGTGGCCTCTCGGCGTGCCGGCTGCTCTGACCTTGCCCCATTGTACCCCGCAGAATAGAACACACGATACGTGCCTTGTGCTCACTGACCAGAAAGTCAGACAAAGTGCAGGATGACGTCACGGAGATGTTAGCACGTGATCTAAAGGAGGCGGAGTGCAGTAAACAGTCTGAAACTGTCGCTGCATTTCCCGGGTCACAATGTGCCGGGATATTTATCGCAGTATCGCATTTGTATGACCATATATAGTTTTCCGGTCATTTTAGTGTTGTTTGGTATTATGGGTTAGCGTCAAAGCCACTGCAGTGTTAGGGGGTTAGTGTTAGGTTTGGTATTATTTCTATTTCGTGGTCGGTACACATAGTGCTGGTCCACAATGGGTGTCGTGCCGGTGCAGGGCATTCTTGAACTGGTTTCTACAACACGAGAAGCAAGTAGGATAACACACATGTTATTGAAGTACTAATCTTGATATTCAAGTGACGTTGCGTCAAAGCCACTGGTATTAACTGCACCCATACAATTATGTACAATCATTCATTATTTATACTCCTGAATTGTCATGCAAGCCACAGAATGTTGCTATATATACAATTGAACTATAAGTTGTCTATTTTCACTACATCCCTCGGTCCTCAGCAGCCAAGTGGTTAATTAAATTACCAAGCATGCCATTCCAAGGTACTATAATCAGACCACAAGGACCGAACTCGGGTGCAAGAAGGAAACAACTCCTGCACACAAGGTCAGCCATGTGGCACTGCACTCAGTGTCGGCCTGTCATGAAAGATTTGGCTCCCCCTCTATAATGGTCCCCCTGGAGCAAATATTGTGTGAGATATTTGAACCTTGCCTGCACCTGGGGGACAGACCCTACCACAGACCTTTCATGATTTCAGACTGAACCGAACACCTTTTCCTTCTAAATATATAACACATTGCACGCATTACCGCTGGGATGGGAAACAATCAAGAGGAGTAATGAGTTCTGAGTGAAAGCGATGAGAATGGGTGAGAATAGGTTATTGAAGCAAGGCATGGTATGATGGAGGTGATGGAGTTAAAAGATGGAGTTCGGTGGAAACAATATTTTGGAGAGAAGTTTAAGAATGTTTGGACGGGAAGGATGTATATTCAACGAGAAAACTTTGAGAAATTTGAACATATTACTTACCCGATGGTAAGGATAATTTCAACTAACCCTAACCCTAACCCGATAGTAAGAACTGTACACTATAAACATTACAGCCGGTGTAGGCTAGCCATATGCTTGCGCGCTGTAAAGTGAGTTGCGCAGCTGCCTACGGCGGATGCATGATATTTAGAAACAAAACTGCGCACACAGCCTGATGTCGCCTGGTGCGCGGTACGGTCCTGCAAGGGGTGGCCATCTTGACCAATTATCTCGCGATCGCGTTGCGGTAGTCTCGTCCCCAGTCCACTTCCGGCCGCCATCTTTAATGGGGCTCGAAAGGTGGTCTGGCACATTTAGTCGAAAAGCTTGGCCACTGCAGAACGATATCGTTCTGCCCAATCAGATTGCCAGAAAATGACGCGTCACTACGCGTAATAACGAGCGGCGTTCTACGAGCATCAATCCTGGATATACCGAGGCTTGACGTTAAGGGAGTCGCAGTAGAGCTTGTGAACGATGCCATCAAGCATGCTTTCCTTACTCTTGGATACGCTGCAGCTACGAGCGACCAAGATAAGGCGGTTCGGGAGTTCCTAGAGTGCAAGGATGTTTTCGTTTCCTTACCAACAGGCGAAGGCAAATCCCTGTGCTTCGCCACACTAGCTGTGTTTGACTTCCTTAAACACCATCTCACAGTCTGTACTGGCAGCCGGACGAAACGGTACCGGGTTCGAAGCGGCCACGTCACTAGTCGTCTAGTCACGTGATGTCTCTGACGTACCTTACGAATGCCAAGCTTTTCGACTAAAATTAATGTGCCAGACCACCTTTCGAGCCCCATTAAAAATGGCGGCCGGAAGTGGACTGGGGACGAGACTAGCGTTGCGGAATGCGTTTATCACCGGAACAGCAAGTGGTTCCACTTGTACAAAGGCAGGTGTAAGGCCACCTGTGACACTCTGCGCTTTGAACGCCAAGACGCTTGCACTTCGGAAAGACGCCAGGGCAATGACTGCTGTGCACCAGAAAGTCACCAGTTCCCTCCTCGCGCCCGACGCTCAACCGGGAGGTAGCCCAGCTGAGCAGCGGCGATCCTCAAGCCCTAACCCCCTCTACCGCATTTGCCCTGCCTTCGACGTGAGGCGGCCGCTCTGCGAAGGCTACCTCTTCAAGCAGAGCCACCAGAACGAGGTGGTCTTCAACAAGCGCTACTTCGCCCTCTACCCCGAAGTGCTGGTCTACTACAAGTCACAGGCCGACTGTGAGCACGACAAGCAGAAGAACAGGTTGACTGTGAGTCGCACCACTGGGGATGGCCACTGCCCGGTCCATCCTCACCCGGCCCGGCCCCTGCTATCCCCTACAGAAACGAAAGCAGATGGAGTTCCACCTTACTGGGCTGTATTTGACGAAGCCGCACAAGAAGCCGAGGGGGTGCAAGTTCTGCTGGATCCTTCACATACCAGACCCGAAGAACACCAGGAGGTGAGGCATGAGCCAGCAGGGCGGATGCATGCACTGGTTGGCTGTAGTGTTGGCTTGTTTGCGGGGTGTGCTACTTGTTGGCAAGCGTGTTCTGAGGCTGGCCCAGATGGCATGAAGCGGTGTTGTGGTCTGAGAGCAGTCATGCAAGAAGGCATGTGAACCTTGCAGCCACGGCACCGCCCCCTGAAGACTGGTACCAGGCCGCCCCCTGAAGACTGGTACCAGACATCTATGATTGTGGAAGTGTGCTTCCTTTGTAAAAGAAGCCACTGTGTGCAGGATTATGATTGCTGTCCATTGCACAGGCAGTTACAATGCGCATTTGTATGGTAAATGCACTCACACACTCATGCACCGTCACTTTATCATAGCTACTGAGGGCTACGTCACTGAAGCATGCACACTGCCAGGACACATACATCTGCCATATATAGTACAGGGTATCTATGTTGAAAGTATTGTACACACACACGCCATACATGGACAATTAGGTCACATTCATGCAACACTGAAACCATCTGAATGGGTGGCTTATCTCTGACATGTGGCAATGGCTTGTGTTGCAGCTTCTCTGCCATCTCCTGTGGCGGCTGTTGCAGGTGTCCTTTGTAGTTAGGTATGGTTGCCACGGTGAATTGTTGCACCTCTCTGCAGAGACGTGCTGCTGGTGTCCGCAACCCGAGAGGACCGGCACAAGTGGATGACAAAGCTGCAGAGCCTGAACCCCAACCTCCACCCGCACCTCCCCACCGTCTGCCCCGACTCCCCCTGCATGCCTCAGCGTAGCGCCACCGCACCCCAGCCCTCCCTCAACCTCGACGGAGAGCTCTGTGTTGTCGACGGTGACAGCGATGTAGACCCAGACAGAGTGGAGGGAGACAGTGACAGCACTCACTCATCAGACTAGCCAGCACCACCCCTCACTCTCCTCCCTACCCACCCCTCCTGTTTAACATTAATGTATATGTAATCTTTTTAGGCCACATGAATTGTTATTTAATTCCTTTATAATATTATGCGCTGCTCTCAGTCCCTCCCAAAGGTGTGGGTCTGTTTGGGCCTGTCGATGCGGTGCAAGCCCTCCGCTGGCACAAAGTAGCCAAGGTACTCCACCTCCTGGGGAGTGGTGTCGTAGTGATAGTGCCCCCCGTCGCCATGGTGACTGAAACAGTGGGTGTGCTCAACTCTCAAGTCAAGACCCTACAGTAGTGACAAGTACATCCCATAGAGCCCCACCCACCTGCCCTCCCCTCCCCTCCCCTCACCGGGTCGTGACTGATGAACGTGCTGCAGCAGACAAGCGGAGCCGACATTTCAAAGAACTGTAGCCACATGCCAACCTCCTTGTCAGTGGTGATGGGAGTGGGGCTGAAGTCAGGCTGGGGTGGGCGGGAGGGGAAATGCTCAGGGCCAGGATGCCCTACGACGCACCTTACGTCACAGTCCCCTCGCCATTGGGTCATACAAAGATAATGGTTCAGAGTGCTGCTGCTGTATATGGGTTCATTGTGTTTGTACCTTGTTTGGAAGGCAATATCCTGTCCAGTGCAGACATGGGCGGCTAGACCTAGCTGTATATGCATCCACAAAGCACAGCCTATCCCACCACCACATACATTACTCCATAACCATACACACACACTGCCCATTGTGGGCAACGATTACCTAGGAGACACTTGGCATTTCCAGGTACAATTTACAATATGTTGGCACACTGGCATAGCTGCACACATCAGAGGGCAGTCCCTTCCTGTGGTCCCAAGGCCGAGGTGGAGGCGCAGCAGAGGGACGCCAGCCAACAAGTGCAGTGCTTGTACCTCCTACAGAGCTCCACTCAGGAAATGGTGTAATTTTGGCATTCACTGCTTCCTGCTTTCAACAACCTGTGACCACTCCCACCCTGTGGACTACTCCCACCCTGTGACCACTCTGTGACCACTCCCACCCTGCGTGCCACTCCCACCCTGTGGACCACTCCCACCCTGTGGACTACTCCCACCCTGTGACCACTCTGTGACCACTCCCACCCTGCGTGCCACTCCCATCCTCTGGACCACTCCCACCCTGTGGACCACTCCCACCCTCTGGACCACTCCCACCCTGTGGCCTCCATAATAATAATATGCTTCAACATTTTAGGATGACATCATGATCAAGCCCTGGGGTCACAGGGTCAACTTAGGGTTTGGGTATGTCCAGGTGACCCCGCTGATTCCATTTTGTAATACTTCCTGCCAGCTGACAAGGTGTTTATGTCCTAAAATTGCATTGTCCCACCCCGTGGACCACTCCCACCCTCTGGACCACTCCCACCATATTGACCAATCCCACCATGGGGCTACACCATGGCAATGCCATCTAGCCTGTCGCAAGCACACGCACACTTAGTCACGGAACACTCACCATAACATGCAGTTTAGCCTTCCCTGAAAGGATCTGGAACACTCCTCCTATCCCGACAGGGTTATCCTCATACCTCACAGCCAGAGCCTTCCGCATGCAGGTGACAAAGTTGTCTGCCCCGGTCCTCCCCCGTGCCTTCACACACAGCACCTGGAGAGGGCAGCAGACACTACACCCCACAGCGCTTGTGGCTCGCAGTGAAGGGCACGCACCTTACCAGAGAGGCCCTGACTGACAAGCACATTGGCCAGAGGGCCGCACTCAGTGCAGGGGTAGGCAAACAGCTCATGGGAGCCACCCTACAACGAGGGAGCAGAAGCTGGCAGTGGGTTCCCTACCCCCACCCCTCACCAAGGAACAAGCCTCAACTCACATCCGGCACTGTCCTAACGGCATATGACCGATTCACTTGCTGCTCTGCGTCCATGGAAACCCAAAGGTTCGGAATGAGCTCACAGTTCACGCCCACAAACTGGGAAGACCCTGCTCCAGCTCCAATCACCAACGCTGCTGGCAGACCCACAGAAGTGGCCACATTGGACAGGTCGTACTTCTGCAGACAACACAAGCCACTGGCTGGGCACCCGGCAACATGGCACAGCAGAGCAAGGCCTACTTTGTCCTTCTGGGCCACAGGGAACAGGTAGGGGACCCCGCCCACATCCGCCAGCTGGGGACTGCCACAGATACCTTCCAGGTACAGCACACAGACAATATTACACACCTGCACACAATAGGTGTCATGCGCTTCACTGCATTTAATCATGTGACAATGTACAAACAAACTGCAAACTGTACAAACTGAGGCAGTTGTTGAGCAAACAAGAGCAATGGACAATTAATTGCAGGACTCGGCTTAGAGGGAAGGGCAGAGGGGAGGTGGAGGAGGAGGGGGTCACCAATCACAGGACTGTTTTTGATTGAAAAAAACTGCTGAGTTGACTGCATTGTCAGACAGTGGCCCCAGGGTCAGCTCCACAGGGGGTACTGTTTGGGGACATCTGATGGAAGCTCCTTGCAATCTCTCCTACCAGAAGCACTGCCTACCACCCCAGCGCCAACGGTCTGGTCGAAAGGTTCCACCACCAGCTCACAGCATCCCTCACGAGCAAAGCAACTCCCAACTGGTTAGAAGCACTGCCAATTGCCTTGCTGGATATTCCCCCTACCCGCAGAGAGAACCTCCACTGTACATCAGCTGAGCTGGTGTATGGTACAACCCTGCGTCTCCCCGGCGACTTCTTCCACACCTCCACACCCACTGACATGGTGGAAGAGCCCCTCCCCCTCGTGGACAGGCGCTCACTACAACCACCTTATGATGGCCCTTATCCGGTCCTCAAGCGCACCCCCAAACACTACACTATCAAGGTCCACGGTCAACAACAGACCTTTCTATTGACCGGTTGAAGCCTCCCTTTCCTGCCCCCCACAGTTGCCCCCTATTCCACTAACCCCACCACTGTCCCCACCCCCACGGACCACCCGTTCAGGCCGCACCGTCCACTGGCCAGACAGACTAACTCTCTCTGTCATATCGTGTCCATGTTGAACACTGGGGGGGGGGGGTACTGTGGTGGACACATTGCTTGCGTATGTATCTTTTGCCTCAGTTATTATTTCCTGTAACACATTACTTTATTATCATTTCCTGTGTGCAAGATTATTCACCATTTACTTCCGTACTCACACCTACAACATCATGCTTTTCTGTTCCGTTATCGTATCGCTGTTGTATTAATCTGTTGTTTCACATATTTCCTTGTACACTTCTTGTAATAATTCTATTTTAATCGTGTAATCCCTACTGTTATACTGTGCTCATGTCCTCAGCACGTCAGTGATATCACAGAACCATTTCAGAATAATCCAAAACTACAGCTGCTTCAGGTTTCTAGCTCTGCTCACACACTGCAGTCACTCAGTCTCACGTGACAAACACCACCAGATTCACAAGAGCTTTGGCTTTGCTGCTGCTCCAGTGCTTTCAAATCACACAGTGACAGCACACAGTGACAGCACACAGTGACAGAACACAGTGACAACACACAGTGACAGCACACAGTGACAGTAAGACACAGTGACAGTAAACAGTGAGGGAACAGACTAGAAACTTTGCAAGCCACCGACTAAACCCTACTAGCAGTCAGTGCGGACCCACACGGCCTGCGTGCATGCCGTGGAGTAGTGTGCGTGCATGCCGTGGAGTAGTGTGCGTGCATGCCGTGGAGTAGTGTGCGTGCATGCCGTGGAGTAGTGTGCGTGCATGCCGTGGAGTAGTGTGCGTGCATGCCGTGGAGTAGTGTGCGTGCATGCCGTGGAGTAGTGTGCGTTCATGCCGTGGAGTAGTGTGCGTGCATGCCACATGTGAGGGCAGCCAGCGGCCGAGGGCACGGGGTGGTCTGTACAGGAACACACCTGGAGCGGCTAACCCCCAGGGCAGCTGGGAAAGGTCGGGGCACGCCTCGACTGTCACCTCGGCATTAGAGAAGTTCGCCGCCAGCCCTTCCTGCAGGACTAAAACGCATGGAATGCGTGCCGTGCATTCACTGTGGGATCAACGGGGCGTCTGAATGCGCCTCAGATGCCAGCACGCACACGTAAAGCCCTACACATCGTGCTGGTAACCCTAGCACCCAGCACCAGCTAACAGAGGTTACCTTGCGCCAGCTCCGTGAGGCTAGGTAGATGCAGATCAACCCGCTCCACTGCCAACGCCATTTTGACGCTAATTACCCGCAGGGTGACGTCACGCATGCACCTCGTGCGGAGCCGCCCCCGCATGCGGGGCGTGGGCAGCAGACCGATAAGGCAATACCCTTCGGACCACAGCAGATTGGGAGTCATTCGGCAGCTACAACGCGTTCACGGCAAATGGCCCAGTCTGCAGTTCAGGGCTCTTCCTCGCCCGCAATCGGCGCTCGAGGAGTGTTCGGGTTTGACCTCAACAAGCCGCTCAGGGGCGGGTGGCTCTTGAAGCAAGGCGGCTCGCACAAGGCCTTCAAGAAGCGGTTCTTCGTGCTCTACCCCGGCTTCCTCATCTACTACAGCAGCCCTGACAAGTACAAGTACGACGTGGCCCGGAGAACGCTCGCGGTGAGCCGCCTCCAAGGGGCATGGTCCGCCCTGGGGGTGTGCGCTGTCGTCATTCCGCCTTCGTTGCCCCTCCTTCCCTTATCGCTCTCACATTCTTTCCCTTCCTCAGAGCCGTCTCTTCGCCATCAAGCTCAAAGGCGCGGAGACCCACACGGCCAAGTACCCGCCCAAGGGCTGCCACTTCGGGTTCACGGTGCACGCCCCTGACCCATTGAACAAGAGATGGTGAGTCTTCCGCTCTCGGGCCACTTGCATGCGCTACGTGCGCGTGCGTTGAGTGCGTGTGCGGTACCCAGCTCCCAAGCAACTCCTTGCGCTTGACCTGCCCTAGCTGTTGTGGACTCGCCCGTCTTCAGTTGGACCCTCGTCTGCACACACACCCGTACTCATTGTCCACCAGTTGTGCATGCGCCTGCGGTGCTGGGACAGTGTGCATGTAATCTGATTTAGTATTCTGTTGAAACGACATGTCCTGTTTACTGTATGAGGTGGTCTTTGAGTGTGACTGTATGTCTGTTCATGTGTGTGTGTTCTGCAGTGGCTACCTCTTCAATGCAACGGACAAGGAGGATAGAAAGGCATGGATCATTGCCCTGCGCGGTGCCTCCAGCCCTTCTCACAAACAGAGCAAGGGCACACCTGATGCAACAGCACAAAATGGGACAAGCAAGCCCCAAGAGCCCAAGGACCACACACAAGAGCCCAGGGGCAACACACAAGAGCCCAAGGACCACACACAAGAGCCCAAGGACCACACACAAGAGCCCAGGGACGACACACAAGAGCCCAAGGATGACACACAAGAGCCCAAGGACCACACACAAGAGCCCAGGGACGACACACAAGAGCCCAAGGACGACACACAAGAGCCCAAGGACCACACACAAGAGCCCAGGGACGACACACAAGAGCCCAAGGACGGCACACAAGAGCCCAAGGATGACACACAAGAGCCCAAGGACGACACACAAGAGCCTAAAGACAGTGGTTTGTCAAACGGTCCGTCGAGTCCGAAGGCTCCGGTCCAAGTGCACCTGACTGTCCCCGAAGAGGACCAGGGGGCGGCGACTGATGAGGAGGGCGAGGAGCATAGAGCAGAAGAAGGGAATCTGGAGTTCAGTGATGGGGAGGACTCTGAAGAGGAACCAGGACCCTCCCCAATGCCCTCACCCAAGCACTCTCCAGTGCAGGGGACTTCCCCACTGCTCTCTTCCAGGACCTCCCCTGAGCCACCCGGAGTGGGCGGTCCTGTTGTGCTGACCTCCGACGACAGTGACAGCTCAGAAGGCAGTCCCCATCCAGTAAGCCCAGACGTCTCCAAGGAGAATACCCCAGCCAGGGAGGTGGAGGAGGGCGAGGAGGAGGGAGCACAACACCTGGAGCCTCACAAGAAGGACTCAGGAAAACGGCGTGAGTAAATTGTGTGGTGTGCCGTGGTGGGCAGTGACGTGGTGTGCTGTGGTGGGCAGTGACGTGGTGTGCTGTCGTGGGCAGTGACATGGTGTCCTGTGGTGGGCAGTGACGTGGTGTGCTGTCGTGGGCAGTGACATGGTGTCCTGTGGTGGGCAGTGACGTGGTGTCCTGTGGTGGGCAGTGACGTGGTGTGCTGTGGTGGGCAGTGACGTGGTGTCCTGTGGTGGGCAGTGACGTGGTGTGCTGTGGTGGGCAGTAACATGGCGTCCTGTGGTGGGCAGTGACGTGGTGTGTCGTGGTGGGCAGTGACATGGTATCCTGTGTCATGTCTGCAGCGAGCATGGCCTTCACTGGGAAGCAGGGCTGGCTGTACAAGCAGGGCGGCAAGCGCAAGACCTGGAAACAACGCTACTTTGTCCTGTCCCCTGGGACCTTTGCCTACTACAGCAACAAGGGGGTGCGTGGTGGGTGTGTCAGTACGACGTGTCTGAGGCTGAGCTGACTGCCTCCCCCTTCCCCCTCTGCCCTCACAGGGCAAGCTGCAGGGAGAGGTGAAGTTAAAGAACATGCAGGTGTTCTTCCCTGCAATAGGTAGGCCACCTCCTGTCCTCCCTGCCTGCGTGCCCAGCTGACCGCTCACCTCGCATGCACCACACGCAGGTGAGAGGGAGCAGAGCTATCAGTTCACAGTTCACACAGAAAGCAGCTGGAACAAGCGAAAGTGAGCCGGGTCTGCCAGGTTGACAAACTGGGGGTAGTGGAGACTGTTGAGTGGAGGGAGTGAAATGTGTTGAATTGAACTGTTGCTTGATACCCTCAGCAATTACGTCATGGCAGCCAGCACTGAACATGAGATGAAGGACTGGATTGAGGCATTCAAAGTGAGTGGCAGCCACTGTACGCAGGATGTGCTTTTGGCCTTTGACAGGAAGGAAGCCCCTGGAGCTCTCTGGGTGGACCCTGGGCTGTGTCAACACACACTCCTCTCGGCACACCAGGCACCAAATATGTTCAGTGCCAACATCCACACCACCCACACATCACCACACCTATCAGTATAAGTCTGTGGCAGTTTCCTGCATAACTTGGAAGGTGTTGTCTCCTCATTGCTATGTGACTGGCATCTGGAAGTGACTGCATGACTATTTTCAGCCTCTCCTCTTCCTCCCCCTCTCCTCCCCCTCTACTCTTCCCCCTTTCCTCCTCCCCCTCCCCTCCCCCTCTCCTCTTCCTTCCCCTCTCCTCTTCCCCCTCCCCTCCCCTCCCACCTGTGGCCTGCAGCTTGCCAACCAGCGGCCCGGACAGGCCAGCCCTGCCCCCACCCGCAAGTAGAACGAGTGATTGACAGTCATTGATACACTGTCTTTTATATTTTCCTAGTAAATATTATTATTAAAGTCAAGTTGATGCTTGTACATTCCTTAATTAATGAAACCTGCTGTCTGGCTCACTCTGGCTGACTGTGCCTGTGTGTGAGGAGGACCCACTGCAGCACACACTGACGCACAATGTTGCTGCCACCTGCCACCAGTCCCATTGGCACCCACTGTGCCATGCTGTGCAGTATCACTTGTCACTCGGCTCCCTGGGCCCCCCCCACTGTGCCCCCCCCCACTGTCGGCGGCCTCAGCTAGCGTCATGGCCAGTCTATAGTACTCCTCATATACACTTAACACATGTTGTGTATGTGCACACGCATGTAAGCAGATGTGCAACTCTCCTAGCTGTATATGTACGTGTGTGTAATCTTCAAGGTTCAAGGTTCAAGGTTCAAGGTTCAATGTTGAATCCTATATCCTTGCAAACTACTTTCAGTGTGATCGTTATTGCAAAAGATTATTATGATTATGTCCCTTTTGCATGTTTTGCAAGTAACTTCTCCTGTTTACAAATTTTACCATTTTCACAGTTTATTGTATATTTTTGCAGCTGCTTTGGTGGTTAGTACAGCCGAACTAGGAGGCGTGGTAGCACTCTCTCTCTCTCTCTCTCTCTCTCTCTTTCACGCGGGTGTGGTGATGTCCTGCAGTCTCACGGCAGAGGAGCCTATAGGCCTTGTGAGCTTTTCACGGAAGCATATTTGAGGATGATTTTTGAAAGAATGTATATATATGATTGCTGTTATTAATTAGCATCTGTTTGCGAACTCACGTGACTCATCACCGGTCTTGGAGAAGATGGCGTCGGGAGGAGCTCAATCAGGTCAGATAGAAATTGCTATCCCTGCCGTCTCCTTTACGCCAGACAACTCGTCATCATTGCGCAATGGGGAAGGAGTCATTCAAGACGCGCACGACACCACACTCTACCGGGAGCGCTCGTTGAGCGGCGAGGAGTTGCGGGAGGGACAGACCCTGCGACCCCGCTCGCGTGTCGTCAGCCGACCGCGCATCCACATCGAGATATCGGACGAGGAGGTGGACAGCGACATCGAGCTGGAGGTCAGCGGCCTCAGGAGCATGAGCGTCAGCAAACCGGGGAGTCGCAACTCGGTGCTCAGCGGTGAGTAGGTCGTGCGCGCACGATGGGGTGGCGACCTGTTGGGTTAGGGAGGCCGCGTGTATACTGGAGCCTCCTTCTCTGCAGAGTTCACGGAGAAGGCCTCCAACAAGATGCGGTCCATTGTCTCACGGCAGAAGAAGCGGTTCACGTACGGGAACTACGACCTAGACTTGTCTTGTATCCTGCCCAGGGAGTGGGTGGGGCAGCACAGGGAGGGGTTGGGAAGGGCACTGGTGGGCGGGGCCGGGTACTGTGGTGAGCTGTGTCACCTTGTGCATCTCAGTGGTAGTGGTGATGCCTTGACTGTACAGACGTCACTAACAACATTATAGCAATGGGGTTTCCCTCAGAAGGGGCAGAGTCAGTGTATAGGAACAAAATGTCCACCGTTCAAAAGTGAGTGAACTGCACACGTTCAGTGCACCCATCCAACTGCAAGCGTCATCCCTAGCCCCACCCCCACCCCGTCCAGTTTCCTGGAGGACTTCCACCAACACCACTACCGAGTGTATAACCTGTGAGTACTGTGTCTGAGAGCTGACTAGAGCTGCTGGCCACCAAATGGAGCTGTTGTGTTGGTTGTACTGCAGGTGCTCAGAGAAGGTGTATCCAGCAGTGAAATTCAAGAACCGTGTTGGGTATTTCCCTTTTGATGACCACATTGCTCCAACATTGCCTCTTATTGAGTTATTCTGCAGAGATGTGGTCAGTAATGGTGTGTGTGCATGCACGCTAGGACTGGTAGCCCCTGCGCGTGACTGTGTGTGTGTCACGGATGATGACTGAGACCACCACACAGCCCCCAACCCGCCACTAGTCTAGGTGCACTGTTGCTATGGTAACATGGTCTGTGCAGGACCAGTGGCTGCGCCAGCATGCCCAGAACGTGGCAGCGGTCCACTGCAAGGCGGGCAAAGGACGGACGGGCTGCCTGGTCTGCGCATACCTCATCTACGCCAAGCTGTGAGTGCCATGCCAGGTGTCCACGGCAACGGTCAGCATCCCTATTTGCCCCCTTAGATGCAACACGGCAAAGGACGCTCTTGAGTTCTTTGGGGCACAGAGGACCCATGACGGCAAAGTGGGTGGGGCAGCATGTGGATGTGTTTGATGACTTAGGGTTTACAGCCCCTCGCCCCCTCCCAGGGTGTGACCATCCCGAGCCAAATCCGCTATGTGCTGTACACGGAACAGGTGGTCCACTCGGCGGGCCTCACCTTCCTCACTGCTCCTGAGCGACGACTGGTTCACGTCATCATGTACACCATCCCCGCCTTCGACAGCACTGGAGGCTGCAGTGAGGGGGCGTGGCTAGGGGTGGGGCCACCATGTGATGTGGGCTTAGGCTCTCCCCCACTCCCCACTGCAGATCCTTTCTTCAGAATCATTTGCAACGGTGACGAGCTGTTCACTTCTAGAGTGAGTCCTGGGGATGGGGAGGGGGAGGGGCAGTGACATCACCCTTGCCCCCCCGCCCCTGCAGAAGCCAGATGAAGGAGTCCCGAAGTTGCGAGCCAGTAAGCAATCAGACGTGTCGTGGAACTGTTCCATTCAGCTCCATGGAGATGTGTACTTTGAATTTATGGACTACGACCGGCTAGGAGGGGTGGGTGACACAAGGCAGCCATTTTACTGGACCACTGCCATGTTGAGTGTCCCTCCTCACAGAACGAGGTAATGTGCGGCTTTGCCTTCCACACTGCATTTGTTCCAAAGGATAACACATTGGTGTTAAGGAGGGAAGAGGTGGGTCTTGGCTCTGGGGCTTGCAGGCCACCCTAGACTCGTAGGTTGTGATGTTTGTCGCAGTGAGCAGTCTGTGCCGCTTTGTCACACAGATCGACAGAGCACACAAGAGAACAAGAACTTTTGCAAAAGATTTTGCTGTCAAATTAAAATTTGCAGAGCTGCCTTCTACGGCTTCCTAGCTGGATCAGCTGGATCAGTTGACTTTTTAACCCTCCTTCAATTTGGTGCCAACTGCCGTGGCATGCTCAATGACATTCATTTGTTTTTGTATTTACAGGTAAAAACAGTGTGTGTGTGAGTGAGTGTTGATGAGAGTACACTCATGACTGCCCTTTCAGCGATCCTTAGCTGTCTCCTCGTCGAGTTGCTTTCCCTCCCTCTGGTGGTCTGTTCAGCACTGCACGGGGAGGGGTCTAACTGTAATTGTACTCATGCCTACTGCATTGGACACATTGAATCATGTACACTGGCAGTGGCTGCCCCAGCCTCCCCATCTTGTGCAGTCTGGCAGTGACCCGACCCCACATGTGGAGGGTTGGGACAAAAGTCACAGACTAGCAGTGCTGGCCAGACTAGCTGGAGTGAACTGGTTGCACACGGCAGTGGTCGTCATGGTCAACTCACATGTGATGCGGCAGGGGTCGTGCTTGAGCAGGAAGTGATCCAGGGTGTCCCAACCCCCGCCCACTCGCACCATGATACTCTCCTTCAGTATCTGTCAGCAACACAATGGGCACACAACAGTCGCATGAACATGATGAACAGCGTCGTGGAGACACAGTACGACACGGATCCTGCATGAGTGCATACACAGCAAGGTCAATAACAACTCAATTGTAAGGTATTTCACCCAAACTGCCCTTTTTCAAAACTTCTGTACACGGTGAAGACCCACAAGCCCGAAATGTCCTGCAATCAGTTTGTTTCTCCTCAAGACCACTTCATGTTATCACCCGTGGTGATCACATGATGCAAGCAAGGCCTGCAAACACTTACCCGTACAAAAATCACAACCTTCTTGTCCCCTGAAATGGCCAGTTCAAACTTGCCCGATTTGAGGCATCGCACTCCAATCTTTTCCGCACACCGGCACTGTTCACAGATGTGCATCACCTGTGGGAGGGCAACAGCATATGCAACATGTGCTGTGCTACAGTAGACACACACACAGGCCAAGAGTGTGACTTGGACCTCACGTCTTGGTCCACTTGAGAGAGCTGGCGAGATCTCTTTCGTGGGGGACTGCTCTCTGATGAGGTGCTGCCCTTGCGGCTTGAAGGAGTGTGTGGTGGGAAGTGGTCCTTTGATGCAGAGGCAGGAGGAGTTGGCTTCTCAGCTGTCTCATTCAGACTACCATTGGATGCTTTTTGGACCTGGTCATCACACAGGTGGGCGGAGTCCATAGACTTTGCTGGCACATGCTGGGGGGAGTCCCCAGCTGCAGAGCTCGTTACTGATTCCTGATCCATTTCAATTTCCATTCTAATGAGATTGGGAGTAGGAAGACCCAGCCAGGTTGTCCTCCGTGCTAACTCCAGCAGACAGAGCACCACTCGGCGCTCATCTCGGTGCATCACCAGACCCTCTGACTCAAACAGCACAGCCTCGCCCACTCCCAACTGCTGGCACCAGGAGATGAAGTTGGAGGCATTGTCCCGGGCGTAGAACGACTCCCTCTTCGCCTCTTTGAAGCACGCAACTCGTCCCATGGGGACTTGCACGGGAGGGGGAGGGGCATCTTCCCCGGTCCCCTCCCCCTTGAGCTCGCTAGCACGAGTTTGGATCCGCCGCGCCAGTTGGCAAAGGAGAACACCGGTGTCTAGGGCAGACATGAACCCTTCGGCAGTCAGTAGCGGCTCATGGTCCAGGATCCGCGACAACCACTCCCCCAGGTCCGCCTTGATGACCGATAGGGCGTCCTGCTCGGCGACTGACAAACGGCGCCTCAGATCGTCTTCGTGACCCTCGTCTTTCCGATCCTCCGCCATGAGTGCTGTACAAACTGATTCGACACCTGGGAACGTGCACCTGCAAACGTGCTAGCTATTCCAAGCACGTACAGGAGCGCCTCGGCCCCGCCCGACTGGGAGGGCGTGTCTTGATAGGGGCGTGGTTACTGCGGTGATAGAATTACGTCATGTCACGTATAGATAGGGGGCGTGGCTTTCTGACGTCTTGTCCTCAGCCATCCCCAGACCAGCCAGCTGGACGTTTCCGCTCACTGTAGCGACGAGCGTTGTATGGCCGAAGAGATTGAGTTGGGCACGGTAGAAGGCGAAGCGATCCGAGAGACCACGTCCATTGGAGAGGAGCACGTAGCAGCCAGCAGCAGCAGCAGCCCCGTGCGAGTAGTCGTCGCTCGCTCGGAGACTGTAGACGGAGACGAAGGGGGGAAGAGGAAGGAGGACCCTCCACCCTACTCGGGGTCGCCAGGAGCGGAGGAAGCAGGGGGTAGTTCCTCGAACGCACGACGTTCTTCCTTCTCCATCCCCAAGATGGAAGTGAACAAAGGTTTTCTGAAGTGGTTCCTGATCGGCGTGGGCGTGGTGGTCGGCGTGGCGCTGCTGCTCGTGGTGATCCTGGTGCCCATCAGCTTCGCCGACCTCAACTACTACGAGGTCAGCGGACAGGCCCTCCACACGCACTGCACACTCTAGCCTAGCGGGCAGGCCAGGCTCCACGCGCGCTGCACACTCGAGCCTAGCGGGCAGGCCCTCCACTTGCACTGCACACTCTAGCCTAGCGGCATGCGCTGCGTAGTGTGTGGGGTTGACCATGGGCCAATGACAGCTTGTCTCATGTGCGACTACACACTCACTCACTGGAGTGCAACTGACTGCCTGGGACATGGTATTGGCGCATGCACACGGTCCACGTGTGTGAAGCCCATGGCAAACAGTTTGTAGCTGTTTTCACTATGTGAGTAGGTCTCATGTGTAGGAAGTGCAGAGTACAATTGGGTGCACTGGTGTGAGGTCACCCTCTCGTTAACCTACAATGCCCCCTTTCATCAGATGGGCTTTGTGCAGCAGAAGAGTACTGGTCGTGTGGACACCACAGAGGTGTACGAGGCCGGGCGCCACTTTGTCACAGCAGACTTCACCTTCCGCGTCTTCCCACGAGACTCGCACTTTGTCACTTTCACCGATTTGTTTGTGTTTGCTGCCCCCAGCGAAGCCACGCAGGCCCAAGAGGGCCGCTCCAGCTTTGAGATGACCATTGACGTCTCCTTCCAGTACTTCATCCGACCGAGTGAGCTGGCCAGCCTGCACAGTGAGTACGAACTGCAGTACTCCAGCATCATTGTCAGTGCTGCCGAGTCAGCCATCAAGAGCCAGAACCAGTTCACTCCCGAGCAGTTCATCTTCAACCGCTCCCTCATTGAGAGCACCATGCTGGGCGCTGTGCAGGAGAGGCTGGGAGGGCTGGGCTGCTGCGACAGCTACTGCTCCGACTCCCGCTTCACCGACTACCCGACCATTGCAGGCATCAACTGCACCGGGTGCCCTGATGTCTGTCCCAACCAGACCCTCCATGTGGACGTCAGGTCTGCAACTGCACTATGTGACTAACTCCCTCGATCACTTTTGTCAACCCCTACCCCTCCCCACCTCTCCCTCACTTTGTCAACCCCTCCCCTCCCCACCTCTCCCTCACTTTGTCAACCCCTCCCCCTCCCCACCTCTCCCTCACTTTGTCAACCCCTCCCCCTCCCCCTCACTTTGTCAACCCCTCCCCTCCCCACCTCTCCCTCACTTTGTCAACCCCTCCCCCTCACTTTGTCAACCCCTCCCCACCTCTCCCTCACTTTTGTCAACCCCTCCCCCTCCCCACCTCTCCCTCACTTTGTCAACCCCTCCCCACCTCCCCCTCACTTTTGTCAACCCCTCCCCACCTCCCTCTCACTTTGTCAACCCCTCCCCCTCCCCCTCACTTTGTCAACCCCTCCCCCTCCCTCTCACTTTGTCAACCCCTCACCCTCCCTCTCACTTTGTCAACCCCTCACCCTCCCTCTCACTTTGTCAACCCCTCACCCTCCCTCTCACTTTGTCAACCCCTCCCCTCCCCCTCACTTTGTCAACCCCTCCCCCTCACTTTGTCAACCCCTCCCCTCCCCCTCACTTTGTCAACCCCTCCCTCTCACTTTGTCAACCCCTCCCCCTCCCTCTCACTTTTGTCAACCCCTCCCCCTCCCCACCTCTCCCTCACTTTGTCAACCTCTCCCCACCTCCCCCTCACTTTTGTCAACCCCTCCCCACCTCCCTCTCACTTTGTCAACCCCTCCCCCTCCCCCTCACTTTGTCAACCCCTCCCCCTCCCTCTCACTTTGTCAACCCCTCACCCTCCCTCTCACTTTGTCAACCCCTCACCCTCCCTCTCACTTTGTCAACCCCTCACCCTCCCTCTCACTTTGTCAACCCCTCCCCTCCCTCTCACTTTGTCAACCCCTCCCCTCCCCCTCACTTTGTCAACCCCTCCCCACCTCCCCCTCACTTTTGTCAACCCCTCCCCCTCCCTCTCACTTTGTCAACCCCTCCCCCTGGCAGGTACTTCCAGCTGAAGCAGATCACTCTGCCGTCTGAACTGCGCGCCAGCTTCCTCGCACAGATCATCGAAGCTGAGGACGCTCAGACAGAGATGTTTGTGCAGGACCTAGCCATTGTCAATGCCGAGATCCAGAGGGAGGTCAGGGCCATTGAGAACGAAGCCGAGCGAGTCAACGAGCAGGCCAACGCCGACTCTGCACTGATTGGCCGGCAGGCACAGGCAAACGTGAGCGAGTGCATGCAGACGAGTGGGCATGCTCAATTAACTCCACCCATCCCCTGCAGGCTAGCGCTATTGTTGAGAATGCTCGCAGTGAGGGACTGGCCATGTTGTACGGCAGTCTCAACATCACTGAAACAGAGCACAAGGCCTCCTTTGACTACCTGCGGACCCTCCTGAGGAAGAGGAACCTGCGGCTCCACGTCGGCTTCTCTTCAGCTGTGGCGGGTCCCTTTCGGACCTAGCAAGCTAACCAATCAGGGACTGTTGTAATATAGTGCAATCATTATTGTCCTGAGATTGCGGGTCGCATGACTGGTGATGCTCAGCCTACTTAGACACACCGCTCAAGGAGTGGCGAGGAAGGGAGACAACCCTGAGTTGCCAGTACAGTACACCCGCTACACAAGAGAGCTACACGTCACTCGGCACACGCATGCCTCATAAATACAAGAAGATGTCGTTATAATATAGATTCTGTCCACGCACAAGGTTGTGCACGTTGGTCCTACTCAATCCCTTGAGCGTGCTGTCTGCTCCATTGTGGATGACTGCCCCAGCCTCTTGAGGTGGTTGATGTGGCAGCCGAGAGCCTCCTTGGTGGAGTCCACGTAGTGGTAGGTGACACCAAACTCACGGCAGGTCTGGGCCACAATGGGCGTGATCTTGGGATAGTGGGACTGGATCACACCCGGGAAGAGATGATGCGTGGTCTGATGGTTGAGGGCACCTGGACGGCAAGGGAGGCGAGGGAGGGGGAGAGGAGGGAGAATGCTCATCCTGTTTTTCTGTCTCGGTGTGCTCCTAGCAGCTGCTGCGGGTCACGGCTCACCAGTCATGATGTTCCAGAACCAGCTGTCGGTTGCGTAGTCCATGGTTGTGGCTATCTGAAGCTCTGCCCTGTACAGTAGAGTAAAGGACATGATGAAGTGGGGTGCTGCCTGCCACCTGCCACCACGGCACTCACCAGTCCTGGTTGACAAAGTTGTTCTTGTCTGGTTGTGGCCAGTCCACTTCGCTGATGACGTGGGAGACCTGGAAGATCAGCGCCAGCCAGTAGCTTCCAATGATCTCGGCCACTGTGGTGTAGAAGAGCTGGGCGGGGGGGGAGGAGGGAGGGGGAGGGAGTAGGGGGAGGGACAGTGCTTCCTCGAGGCACAGGCAGTGTGGACAGCTGTGAGGGGCTCACTAAGGTGGGCAGAGGCATGAACATCATGGGAATGCCGAATCGCAACATGACGTGAGACAGTTTCCCAGCAAAAAATATGACCCACTGTGTCCGGGTAGGCCTTGCAAACCGGATGGCGGCTGTGGGGAGGGGAGAGTGGGCCGTCTGAGCAGCCACTGTGGCTGAGCCACCAAACACCCTCAGCCACTCACAGTTGTGCCTGCTGTACATGAGCCCAAAGTCCTGCAGCCTGGTCTTGACGCCTAGCTGCGGCAAGCCAAGGGACACCACACCACCCTCACCATCGCACCTCACCACACACCACCACACCCTCACCATCGCACTCACCACACACCACCACACACTACCACATCTCACCACACACCACCACACCCTCAGTGCACCCTCACCACACACCACCACACCCTCACTGCACCCTCACCACACACCACACCCTCAGTGCACCCTCACCACACAGTACAGCATAGGCATGTACACGTGCTGGTAAAAGTAGCGTGGCAGCCATTTCTGGCCCCACTTGATGCGCCGGATGTCGGGTATCTCGTTGGAGGCAGTCATGATGTCTGGGTCATACTTGTCAATGTTGGTGAAAGGGTGGTGCCCCAGGGTGTGCTGCAAGTGGGAGGGGTGGGAGCAGTGACACACCCCTTGGTGGGAGGGGTGGGAGCAGTGACACACCCCTCCCCATTGCCTGTGCACGCACACCTGGTGGATCCAGCAAAACATGGATGCTCCAAGATAGAAGTCATGGACACAGCCGACCAACCTCCACACCCATGGCTTGTGCGTGATTGCAAAGTGGCTGAAAGAGGACAAACAGTCACATGTCAGTCACATGACAATCACATGACAGTCACATGACAGTCACAGTCCACTACCATGAATGTACCTGGCATCGTGGGTGCATGTCATGGCCACAAGTGCCGACAAGACCCCCCACAGCACGGTGAAGGGCAGGGCCACCAGGGGGTTGGCGTGGTAGGCAATCTGCAGCAGGTGCAACAGCCACACTGAGTCCCAACCAGCACACACCACAGCCAGGTGTCAGCGTGGGATGGTCTGGTGTGCCACTCACAATGGCCGCAAAGCAAAGGAGGCTGGACACGATGAAAGTGATGTACCGGGAGAACATCCACCAGTCCACCTTGGGGTCCTGTACCCAGCACAACATAAGGTACACCACACGAGCACACCACCAGTGACCCAACACATCATCAGCTTCTCAGTGAGTGCGCATGGTGCCGTGTGCCACTCCCTGCCTACTGCATTCACATTATGAGGGGCTGGCACATAGAACTGGCGCGTGAATCCCACTTGCACGAGTTTCACTCACAATATTGTTCTCTCTGAAGTAGGCTTCCACTCGCTGCCGCAAAGTCACATAGAACTCACTGCAGGGCAGGACAGACCACCACTAGCACATCACAGAACAGCTGACCACACCCACTGGCCACACCCACCTCGGCTCAGGGAACCACGGATATTCCCTAGTCACTAGTTCGCCAACATAGAACTTCTCCAGCACCCTGCAGGGGAGGGGTGCTCAGGACCTGCCCCTCCTCCCCGCCCACCTGACCCTCCTACCTGTGTGTGTCCAGTTTGTGGTAGGACTCAAACAGCTGTGTGGCATCCCTCCCCGCACCCAGCATGATCTGGTCCACTCCCCCAGGGTGGCGGGACACAAAGCCAGTCACATCATACACCTGCAGGGGGCGGGGCCAGAGGGGCGGGGCTTGTCACAGGGGGAATTGGAGTGAGTATCCTTTACATATACATGCTCCCTTCTACCACATCATCCAAGGACAATGTTCTGCTATCCAACCTCCTACCACATGCATAACCCATTGGCTACAGTGACACTTCAATGTGCGCGGCAGACTTGTCGTCTGTGAGTCACTGAATGTCAGAACTTGGGCGTGCGCTGTGAGGACAAGCCCATCAGAGCTGAGCGTGGTACTAGCAGCCAGCGAGCACCACTGTGTGCTGTGCCTGCACAGGATGCAGCCTACTGCAGCCCAGCAGCGCACACATCGACGTGGTCTTCGATGTAGTGTGGCCACAACAGTCACACCAGTACCAGACCTAGTGCAGTGCTCGGACTGTCCAACACACCATTACCTTACGCAACTACACGGCGGCATTACAGGCCACTCTTACAGACACATAGTCATGTACACACAGCCACCAAAAGATTTCCACTAAAACCACCAAAAGATCTCCTGAGCAGTAATAAGGTACCGCGTACACTCCAGACGGGCCGACGGCCTATTTGTTAAAGGTCATTTGAAGCGTCCTAAGGTCGATTACATTGTGACACAACAGGTGGAGGATTCGCATCATGCATAGCTGCCAGCACACCTTTCCCCTGACAGATATTAGCGCGTCACTCCGGGAGTTGTGCTGGGCTAACTCCTCCCAAGTGAACTTCTTCCCAGCGCCCATTCGCGCGCCAGCGGAAGGGCGGCTTCTACCGGCGCAAGGAGGGCTAGACGAGTCAGCTGGGGCGAGAGGGAGAGGGTTCGTAAGGCCCGCTGAGGGCTGGCGCGGCAAACTGCTACACTTACTGGGCATCTCTCCGTCGTCGCTCACACGCTCAGCGTCCCTCCGGTCAGTGTGAGGCACATGCAGGTGCTGTGCGCTGGTCAGGTGATCGTCGCACGAGTTGTGTATGCGCCCACGGCGTTTAGTATATACATTTCGATCGGCGGGCTGTATAAAACTATAGTTTCAACCCTATTAGCGCAGTTGGCGATGGCATGTATGCCACCGTCTACGAACGTGCAATGGAGAAGCGGCAAATGACGTGAGTGGGTCGGGTGCACGAAACTATGTTCTGCAAAGCAGATGCGTGCAGGTGTGCCTATGATTTATACGCGAAAGTAGACGCGCTATAGCGTAGTATACTAACGTGGCGGCTGTACCGAACACGACTATTAATATGCATAGTATAACTATGTTACAATATTTTACTTGTCCGTGTTATAGTGAACGGCTCCAGGCCAGTCGTATACAGTGAACTACCCATTCCACGTGGCTCTCGCGAGCGCGATGGCTCAAGGGCATCGGAAGAAGCCGCCGTCCTCAAAAGTTCGCAGCAAGAAGAAGGGAAAGACGCAGAAGAGTGGGTTATGTGGGGGCGTCGAGGGAGATTTATATGGTATTGATTCATGCAGATACGTGTTACCAGTCAATCAAGCTGTCTCATTGGTGCAGAAGGGGGCGGGGCCAAATCTGGAGGCGTGGCTAAGCAGAAGAGTGCTGGCAACGTCGGGAAGCTTACCCAGGTTAGTCTGCTGCACAGTGCACCCCTGCCCGCCCTTTGGCAGGACGTGGCAGCTGCTCCCTATATATGTTGCTGTAGAACATGGACAAAGCCATTCGGAAGCAGGTAGAAAAGGACATAGTCTCTCGGGCACAACACTTGCATTTCAGTATCGTCACAGACTCAGCACGAAAGGGAAAGTTGTGTGGCAAAGTATCAAAAGGAACATGTAAATAGCATGTTTTGTAACAGACATTTTATGCTTCATCATTTGGCTGCTGTAGTGTTCTGTGGTCTGTGATGTTCAGGTATCAGGTATTCTTATTTAAACTGGGGAAACCGTTAGCCATTGGCTACTGTAAGTGGCACCCAGAAAGAAAAGGAAAATACATGCAAAGAACACATGAAGCATAGAAAAAGTAACAAAAACTGAAACAGCACAAGTTTAGTCAATTAAGATGGAATGAAAATGTAATGAAATCCAATATATACCAAGCTCATAAAGGAGTCAATTTCAATTATAAATAATACTGTCAGCGGATAATGAACATGCAATAGTATGAGAAGTATGAGAAGTGAACTGTTTAGTCAACGTTCGAGAAGAAATCATAACAGCGGTTGGTAAAAGCCTTGTAGTCAGCAAGTGTCCTAATGTCAGGTGGAAGAGATCTCCAGAGTGAAGCCCCAGCAAAACTGAAAGCCTTCTGCCCAAAGGAAGTTCTAGTTGTGGGAAGATTGAGTTGAGAGGAAGATGAAGAACGAGTGTTGTAGTGGGTGGAAGGAGCAGAGAACAGTTGAGAAAGGTATGGAGGAGACTGGAATGACAAGCAGACAGGGTGGACAGTCCTAGTTGTCTACGAGCAGGACTGTCCACCCTGTCTGCCAGAAGAAACCTCCACCTTGCCCAAACTATGTTCAAGTGCTTGTCATTCCAGTCTCCTCCATACCTTTCTCAACTGATGTTGATCTACTAATGGGGGTTGTTCACCCCCCACATCACGCTTCCCGCTCAACAGTTTCCAGGACAACGGTGATGTCATCAGGCTTCCCTTCAGTGAATTGCAACTGGTTTTCTCTTGCCTTCTTAGCAAACGGTGAGTTGTGGTTAGAGTCCCAGGACAGCCTGGTGGCCAAAGCCACCACAGAATCCACCATTTGCATGTTTGCGCTTCTTATATACACTTATATACACTTCTTATATACACGTAATGCTTTAATTCATTCCCGTCTCCTCGTCACACTTGCACTTCTATATAGCCATATATATCCTGTGCGGGGTATGCACTCTCTGAGTTCTCTAGTTCACAGAGTGTTCTTTGGAAGGCACTCGCCCCAGCCTCTTGAGGTGGTTGATGTGGCAGCCGAGTGCCTCCTTGGTGGAGTCCACATAGTGGTAGGTGACACCAAACTCACGGCAGGTCTGGGCCACAATGGGCGTGATCTTGGGATAGTGGGACTGGATCACACCCGGGAAGAGATGATGCGTGGTCTGATGGTTGAGGGCACCTGGACGGCAAGGGAGGAAGAAAGGGCTACACACACATGTACATGTGGTGCATAGAGATGGGCAGGTGGTCTCACCCGTTAGGAAAGTCCAGAACCAGCTGTCAGTGGCATAGTCCTGAGCTGTCTGGACCTGCAGCACAGCCCTGTGTGACAGTGGGATATCTCCACAGGTGCGCCAGTACGGCGGGGGCACACAGACACACACAGACACACACAGACACACACGCACACACACCAGTCAGTTCCCAAAAAGTTGTCCTGGTCTGGAGTGGGCCACTCCACCTCACTGATGTTGTGTGAGGACTGAAAGAAGAAGGCAAGCAGGTAACTGCATACCGCGTCCGACACTGCGTTCAGCAACACCTGCTCGGGGGCGGGTGGGAGGGGGTGGGGAGCTGTCCGCACAAACACAAATGATTCTGGGGGGAACACTGCCACTCACCAGCCTCCAGAACGGTATGAACGGAAGGGGCAAGAGGAAACGGTAGACACAGTAGACCACCTTGCTGGACCAGAAGAGGGACCACTGAGATGTGGACGCCTCCGAGAACCTAATGGCACCTGCTCAGCGGCAAGGAGGGAGGGAGAGGATCACTGCTCACACACACACACTGTACCTGCAGCAGGCACAGACGTCCATACCACCGTACCATTTCTTCGGCCAAACATGTAGCCAAAGTCCTGGACCCTTTTGTTGGCAGCAAGCTGCACACACACATGGACACACACACACATGGACACACACGCATGCATACAAAGACTAAGTAAAAGCCACACAAGTGCAAGTCGATTATCGGTGCTCCCCGCCCACCCCCAGCCCCACCCACTGGCGCACCAGGCTGTAGATGACAAAGATGTAAAAGTGCTGGTAGAGGTAGTGGGGGAGCCATCTTTGCTTCCACTTTATCCGCAAATAGAAAGGTTTGTCTGGGTGGTCTGTGTACACATCAGGGTCTGCCCCATCAATGTTGGTGAAGATGTGGTGTCCTACCACGTGCTGCAGCAAACATGCCACACAGCCACAAACGTACTGCGGTGGCTGGCCAAGTCACTCTCACACACTGACTGCCTAGTACTGGAAGGCTCCCGTCACCACTGCTTAACCACACCCACTCCTCTCTGGCCCCACCCACCTGATGAATCCAGCAGAACATGGAAACACCGTGGTAACACTCATGAGCATAGCCCAGCCACTTCCAAACAGCCGGTTTGTGGGTCACCGCAAAGTGACTGGCAGAAGGGGAGGCACCAGGTCATGTGACTGTCACATGACCCACCAGCCACCTGCGCCTACCTCGAGTCGTGTCCTGGGGTCAGTGTGACCAGCGCACTGAACACACCCCACAAAGCTGCCATCAGCAGGGATGCAAGCCAGACGTGGTGCAGGGCAACCTGAGCGGCATGTGCGTAGATGTGGAGTGGGTGTCTAGCGCACACGCGACCACGAGAGAGCTACGTCTCACCGCTCCGCCAAACAGCATGACACATGAGAGGTAGATGAAGGCGTAGCGGGCAAACATCCACCAGTCCACTTTAGGGTCCTGCGTGTGGAGAGACGCCCGCAGAGACAGAGACACCTGCACACTAGCTCTGGCCTACCCCACAACCATGTAGCAAGGCTCTCAGTATTTATTTCATAAGTTGTGTGTGCACGTACATGCTTGCATCCCACTTTGCATGAGTTTCACTCACAATATTGTTCTCTCTGAAGTAGGCTTCCACTCGCTGCCGCAAAGTCACATAGAACTCACTGCAGGGCAGGACAGACCACCACTAGCACATCACAGAACAGCTGACCACACCCACTGGCCACACCCACCTCGGCTCAGGGAACCACGGATATTCCCTAGTCACTAGTTCGCCAACATAGAACTTCTCCAGCACCCTGCAGGGGAGGGGTGCTCAGGACCCGCCCCTCCTCCCCCACCCACCTGACCCTCCTACCTGTGTGTGTCCAGTTTGTGGTAGGACTCAAACAGCTGTGTGGCATCCCTCCCCGCACCCAGCATGATCTGGTCCACTCCCCCAGGGTGGCGGGACACAAAGCCAGTCACGTCATACACCTGCAGGGGGCGGGGCCAGAGGGGCGGGGCTACACAGTACATCTCCAGTCCAGGGAGGAGTCTATGAACAAACCGTAGATTATCTCAACTACGGTTGCGTAGTTTAGATAATCTATGAACAAAGGTCACGATATGTGTGTACATCTCCAGCGGCCTCCCAGCGGCGGCGGCGTGCGGTGTCTACCTTTCCTCTGATGGAAATGTGCGCATTGTGTCGCGAGTTTAGCTCGGCCAGTTCCTCCCACGTGAACTTCTTGCCGCTCCTGCTGCCCGAGCCCTCGCCGCCCGCTCTCTCCTCCCCTAGTGGCGGGGGACACCTGTAGAACTGGACGCGCGCACACATGGGAAGCAGCTTATCACGCGAGTCGTTGTGTGTCTGGCTCAGCTCTGCGTGCTCGACCCCCACCACTCACCACCATGTCAATGATTGACGCCGCTTTCCGATCGACGACTGCTTGCATATATGCATATGCATGGACGGATTATCGAATTTATATTAAAAGTACTCATGCTTTCAATACAGGTAGTGTATGTGCTGTGGAGTATGCGATACAGCATTGCGGTATTTATATTATAAGAAATAAATTTATGCTATCCAATCGTGGTTAATTCAGTGGAATACACGTTCTGCCCCTCAGTGGCCCCGCCGCGCCCAGTGCCTGCTACAGCCCCCTCCACTGCGGGGAGGACACTGCCTCCCTCTCGTCCAGCACATCCCTGCCACCCGCCCCTCCACACTCCCCACCCCTCCCATTAGAGGCAGGCATTGGTAGGGACTCCACTCCGTGTGGGGGGTCAGGGGTGGGGGCGTGGTCCAGGGGGTCAGGGGTGGGGGTGTGATGCAGGGGGTCAGGGGTGGGGGAACATCCGAGGCTGGGCAGGGACTCCTTGCTGCCCTTGCCCTGCACTGGCAGGAGGTTGTAGTAGGGCATCTCCTCGTCCACCAGGAGGTGGATGTAGTTCTCTTTGTGCTTGCTGCTCAGCATCTGGTCAAACTGCGAGCGGAGCTCAGCAAAAGTCGGCCTGAGCTCCCGGTCTGCCTGCCAGCACCTGAGCATGATGTCATAGCTGAGGGGCGGAGGAGAGGAGGACGGTCACTGCAGCACAGGTGGGCAGGGTGACATGACTCACATGTCCTGGGTGCAGTTCTTGGGCTTGTCCAGTCTCTTGCCAGCCTGGAGGGTCTCGAGTATATCCTTATTACTGTGAGTGGGATAGGGGTAGCCACCTAATAGTGTGGGAGGGGCAGGGGGAGGGGTGACAGCAGGTGCCACACCTCCACTGTGTGCAAGTGTGTGAGGACTTGCCAAGAGTGCACAGCTCCCAAAGAGTGACCCCATAGGCCCATCTGCAAGGGCAGACACAACTCACTCTGACACGCTGGAGCAACCAACCACACACACCTGCTAGACTCACACGTCCGACTTGGAAGTGAAGGACCTCTCGCGGATGCACTCAATGGCCATCCAGCGGAGCGGCATTTGGCCACTGCTGTGACTCACATAGGTGTCGCCTTCCCGCGACAGACCAAAGTCTGCAATCTTCAGCATCTTGTCACTGTCCACCAAGATGTTCCGGCAGGCCAGGTCACGGTGGATCACGTGCATGCTGGCCAGGTAGTCCTGTCAGCAAACGGAGGCTCAGTGTAGACAACCACTGCCAGTCTGACTGAAGACAGCACGACAGTCAGCTGACTGAAGACAGCACGACAGTCAGCTGACTGAAGACAGCACGACAGTCAGCTGACTGAAGACAGCACGACAGTCAGCTGACTGAAGACAGCACGACAGTCAGCTGACTGAAGACAGCACGACAGTCAGCTGACTGAAGACAGCACGACAGTCAGCTGACTGAAGACAGCACGTCAGTCAGCTGACTGAAGACAGCACGACAGTCAGCTGACTGAAGACAGTACGACAGTCAGCACTCACCATCCCACAGGCAATCTGGTAGGCAAATGAGATGAGGTGGCTGGGCCGCAGGTCCCCCAGCTCCCAGTACGTGTCCTCCACTTCCGCAGACTTGGACAGCCTGAGGTTGTCCACAGACCCCACCCCCCGGCTGCCTAGCTTGTCACAGCTGCCCACCCTCACCCCTCCTTCAAGCTAAAAAGGCAGGGAAGAGAGGCAGCTGGAGGCAAGCAATCTAGTCACTACATGTCTGTCTGTCTGTCTGTCTGTCTGTCAGCCCTGTGTGCCCTCACCTGCACTTTCTTCCTCATGGTCCTGAGGTAGTTGAGCAGGCTACCATGAGCCACATACTCGAGCACCAGGCAGACAGGCTCCTGCATTGTGCAGCACCCGACCATGTTCACCACAAAGGGGCAGTGGCTCCCGCTGACCTTCTTCATAATGGCTATCTCACGCAGGAATTCTCCCTTGAGCTCGTCAGATGCATCGTCTGCAGCAGGAGAGGGGCAGAAGGTGGGAGTGGTCCCGGCAAGCAGTGGGGCGTAGGGTACAAGATGGCACGCATGCGTTGGCTTACACTTGAGCATCTTAACAGCCACAAGTGCCCCTGGTTTGACCCCTGCTGGGCTGCTCTGTGCCGCGGCAGCCACAATGGAGGACTTGTACACCTCTCCAAAGTTGCCATCAGCTATCTTCTGGTCCATGATGATCTCGTGCGGAGGGATTTCCCACTCGTCCAAGGGAGCAAAGGTGTTCATATCCATGTTAGAGGGGTCAAAGACAAAATCTCCTTCACTGTCCATGTCTCCACCGATCCACACCACAGTGTTCTGCAGAACATGCCAAGATGATGCAGTGGTAAGTGATAGTTATGTGATGGCCATGTGATGGTCATGTGATTGTCGTGTGATGGTCATGTGATTGTCATATGATGGTCATGTGACGGTCATGTGACGGTCATGTGATGGTCATGTGATGGTTGTGTCTAGAAGCTTAAGTACCTTTCCAATAACTGCTCTGGCATTCTTCTTGCGGTACCAACACCTCGTTCCCACAGCAACCACTAAGATGGTCACACCAATCACAAACAGTACCCCCAGCAGACCTCCAATGATGCCATACGCAAACGCAGGAAGTGAAGTATCTGCAGAAAGGATTAGGGGATGCATGACCAACTCCACCCCCACCCATCGCCATCCCTCCTACCATCCCGTGGCCAAACCTGGCTCCTCTGGAACATCCAATGTGAAGGTCAGAGTGGAGGGCTCGGTGAGGTTGCCCTCCTCTCTCCCGAACATGGCCCACACCTGCAGGTGCATGAAGCATCAGCTGGTGGACCCCGCCCCCCAGTCAGGCCCAGCCACTCACGGTGAGGTTGTAGTGGTCGGCTCTGTAGGAAGAGATGCTGAGTGTGTAGCGCACCACTTGGCCAGAGTGGGTGGCGTTGGTCTGCATGGGGACAAAGCACCAGACAAGGCACAAAATCAGGTGCACACCCAACGCTTCCGACCACAGTGGCTTCTTCAGACACACATTCACCTCCCTCTGCCACTCCCTCCCTCCCCATCCACCCACCTTAAAAGTCTTCCTGTGCAGGTCTTCCACGCGAGGGCTGCTGACGCTGACCTGGTACTGGTGCACAGGGTAGCACAGGGTGCCAGGCGATTCCCACTCAAACTCAGCCTCCACCTCCTTCCCGGTGAACGTGCTCCCCACCATCGTGATGTTGTCCACTGGGAAGGGGGTGGAGTCCGGAGGTATTCGGTCTGGGGAGGGAGGGGGGTAGGTGAACACCACCTTCTACACATAGGGCTCACTGGCTCACGTCTGAGGTCCTTGGTGGCCGTCTGGGAGGAGACTCTTAACAAGCGGTTGTAGTCAAACGTGACATCACCCTGCATCGACCATGAGACAACACACACGCACACACACATGGGCTTGCTGCATGTCGTGTGTGCTGTGCACCCTGTGGTCCACTTACCACCACTTCCACCACTTGATCCAGATGGATGCCCCTAGCCTGGTGCTGAACAACAACCACCAAGCCGTCTGGGGAGGGAAAGGAGCGGACGTTTGTGCCGTTCAGTGCTTCAGGCAACTCAGACCCTTCCTTCTGTGAAGGGGAAGGGGAGGAAAGGGGGAGGGGAGGGGAGGGGAGAGAGAAGAGGGGGAGTAGGGATGAGTTTAACCTCCAGGCTCCAGGCCTGTCTGTCCACCCACAGTGATGAGAACTGGGGGCAGGTTGGTCCCGAGGAAGAAGTTCACTCTGATTTCACTAAGGAAGATGGCTGAGGCGTTGCTGACTAGTAGGGAGTATTCAACAACGGCATCCAAAGAGCAAGAGTTGTTGAGCTGCACGGAGTTGTTGCTGAACTTGAGACTGTGTGAGTACTTTGAGGAGTAGGGAGGGTAGAACACATCTCCTGTGGTGCTTGTGGTGCCACCTGCACCAGGGAGTGAGACAGGGACACATGGGCACACGTACACACACACACACACACACACACACACACACACACACACACACACACACACACACACACACACACACACACACACACACACACACACACACACACACACACACACACACACACACACACACACACACACACACACACACACACACACACACACACACACACACACACACACACACACACACACACACACACACACACACACACACACACACACACACCATGCAATCATGCAGTGATGCTCCCAGTAGTTACCTGGCACGGTGAACTGAAATGCTTTGTATCGTGCTCCCACACCTGTGCCCTCGGGAGGGTCAGGCAGGGAGAAGATCTGGGGGGAAGGTAGGAGGGGGAGGGCGAAGGAGAAGGGAGGGAGGGCGAAGGAGAAGGGAGGAAGGGCGAAGGAGGCGGGAGGGAGGGAGGGAGGATGGGGGAAGAGGGAAGAGGGGGGCATTTGGGTGCGTTATGGGGTCCACACAGACAACTGTTCAGAACATCTACGTACGCTATTCCACCCCACTACCCCCATCCTGTGTGACCTCACTGCCCAGCACCTTGTCACCATGTAGGCTGGGCTCACTGCCTTCCGACAGCCGGCACCCACTCACAGCCCAGCACCCACAGCCTCAGTCCACGCAGGCTGACCTCACTCACTACACTACAACACTTCCCGATCACTTCATCTCACGCTGGGCAAGAGAGGAAGCGTCCGCAGCTCACCTTGACCTCAACTGTCTCAAAGCAGCCCCAAAGGATCTCCCACAGCACGGCCGACCCCTTCAGCACCACTACACCATCCATAGCGTTAGGGCACTACAAAGCCAGAAAAAGCACCATGGCAACCGTGTCCATGGCAACAGAAATCACATAAAGTGAGGCATCATAATCCACCATATCCAGTGGGGGCTAGCTTACCTTAGCCCGCGCCTCGAAGCTGTTTGATGCAAGCAACAAGCATGCAGGCTCCACAAAGACATTTTTCTTCTCTATCTTTTTTTCCCCGCTGACAATCACCCCATACCCCTTCACGGTGCCGCAGTCTGCAGAGGAATGACAGCAGACAGCTGTAAGCGCAGCACCTCTTGCTCACCACACAGGACAGTTGTGAGTGCAGACTCACGACAGAGCCTTACCTGGCTTTTCAGTCAAGCGGAACGCCACTTCCAGCCCCGGCCTGCGGCTTGTCTCATTGTAGAAGCAGAGTGTCAATTCGGTGGGTGGATCTGGGTACAGGCGTCCTGAGGGTGGGGGTGGGGGTGGGGTGAGGGTGGGGTGAGGGTGGGGTGAGGGTGGGGTGGGGGTGACCTAAGACAGGCGCAGGCTGAGCAGGACTAGCCCACCTATGAGGCACTGGCCGAACAAGTGCCTCCTCCACTGTGTCTGATGGGTGTCATTGAGCAGCTTGTAGGCCACCGTGACATCACTGCACTGCAGCTCCGGTACGGTGAAGATGGATTGATCACGTACACTCTCCCAATCCTCCACTGACAACTCCTCTCTCAAGTAGCGGTACACTGCATGCTGTGAGGGACATGCATGTCTGGTAATCTTCTATCTGATGCTAAGGACCACATATCAGGACCCAAGGTAGTGGGGAAGCCCTATGCCCACCCAACACCTGATAGCAGACCACCCCTCCCCACACAGCCACCCCTCCCCACAGCCACCCCTCCCCACACAGCCACCCCTCCCCACACAGCCACCCCTCCCCACAGCCACCCCTCCCCACAGCCACCCCTCCCCACACAGCCACCCCTCCCCACACAGCCACCCCTCCCCACTCAGCCACCCCTCCACACAGCCACCCCTCCCCACACAGCCACCCCTCCCCACTCAGCCACCCCTCCCCACTCAGCCACCCCTCCCACCTGAGGCACAAAAATGCTCTCCTGCTCTATGTTCTTCTTCTGCAGACGCCAGACCACGCCCACTAGGCCGGGAGACAGCACACCTTCTCTCAAGAACTCGGAGAGGTCAAAGGTCATCAGCCCATACTCGCTGGCCACCCTCTGGGCAGAAATGGATGGTTGCTGGAGAAGTGTCGACGACGGTAACGAGGAGAATGTGCCACCAATCTCGATGTCTGCAGGGAAGACCGTGGTGCACATGCCCAGTTTCAGCTGCAATGTCTCCCAACGCCACACACACCCATCACACACATACCATGCACACACATCACATACATACCACTAGTCTGCACATCAGACATTCAAGTTCATTAGGGGCAGGCAGAGAGGTGCAATAATAGGATAATAGGGGCTGCAAGACTAACACACACACACACACACACACACACACACACACACACACACACACACACGCACACACACACACAGGCACACACACACACACATGCACACACACACACAGGCACACACACACACACACATGCACACACACACACACACACACATGCACACACACACACAGACACACATGCACACACACACAGACACAGACACACACACACACACACACACACACACACACACACACACACACACACACACACACACACACACACACAGACACACACCTTTGGGGGAGGGGGGAGCAGTGTAGTCACTGCCATTGGCAGAGAAGTCACTGCCATTGGCGGAGAAGATGGGGGAGTTGCACAACACGTCCTGCAAGTGCACAAGTGAGTGCAAGTCAAGACACACTTGCTGCAAGTAGCAGCCAAGCTGGCCAGCTCACGCACAATCTCCATCAGTCCATCAGTGCAGTTGCCTGCCACATCAGGGCCACTTGATGAGGTGGTGCACACGTGGTAGAGGCAAGCGCCAAGGCACTGGTACATCTGCAGGCACAAAAGCAAGGGTGAGCCAGGTTGGGGGAGGGGAGGGAGGGGAGGGGAGGGGAGGGGAGGGGAGGGGAGGGGAGGGGAGGGGAGGGGAGAGGTAGGAAGGGGAGGGGAGGGGAGGAGACAACAGCTCACCTGAGGGTTGTCCTGGCACGGCATGGCATACAGGCTCCTCATCCTGCTGCTTGCACTGGCGTTGCCATACTGCATGGAGGGGGAGGAGGGGGGGTTAGGGGGTAATTGCAAGCGCAGCCGCGGCCACAGGGCGCACTGACCCGCTGCAGGCAGTGCACATGGCAGCTCTCCACCCGAACAGCCGTTTGCTCCTGGTTGAAGGTCAGTCCAAATCCGGAAAAAGTCCAATTATCGGAGGTCGAGAGGCCAGCGTGGCAAACTGTCTCGCCGCAGCTGTCTTTAATGTTGTCCGACCGCTGAGCGAAAGTACCGAACACTGTTTGTTGTCGACTTACGTCTGTGTGTTCTCCTGTTCGGCAGACAGTCGGAGTCTTCTGAGACAGGACTGGCGGCACTAACAAGAGCAGCAACCAGAGAACGACGCTAGCGCAAGGCACTCCCGGCAACATGATCAGTGTTACTGTTGTATGCAGTGAAACAGTCCGGTTCTCCTCCGCCCACAGAGGTACCAACAGTCCCCACTGTGTGTGTTTTGCAGTTACCTCACTGACCGCGTGGTGCGCCGTGCTTGGCAGTGGCGGCTAGCACCGCCCGAGCGGACCTGCCGGTGGCACTGCGCCCTTCAAGCGTGTCGCACGTGAGCTCATAGGGGGAATTCCCTACGCGAGCGAGATGCGATGTACTGTGTCGAGCAAGTGCATCAAGAGTGAGTAGCTGGCGCAAGTCTCCCTCTCTCCTAACCCTACCCCCCCCCCCCCCCCCCCCTGGCGGAAGTCTTCATCTGTCTCCTAACCCTAACCCACTCTTAATGCCTGCTTTAATTGCGGTTGGTGTCTTCCCATCACCGGTTCCACCTCCCCCCCTCTCTCTCTCCTGCGTACTGTGTGCGTGTGCCTGTGCAGCATTTGGCAGGGCAGTTCATTGCCTGGCCAAGATTGGCGAAGAGCTGTACCTGGAAGGACTCCCATCCGGAGTACGCCGGCGTCTGGGGGGCAGTGTGCCAAGTGCCCACTCACCATGTCGTGCTCTGCTGTCCGCTCCTGCAGCTAGCGCTGAAGGCCGCCAACTGTTCGCGGACGGCGTTTGCTAGCTTCCTGTTCAGAGGGGAGTTCTTCCTGGTCTACACTGCTGGCAGCACGAAGGGCAGGACTGGAGAGGAGACGGCGAAGTGCAAGCTTGCTATGTGGGTATGCTGCAGTGCAGCGCAGATAGTGTTGTGTGTCTGAACTGGTGCTAGTGGTGTGGGGTGTGTCTGAGCTGGTGCTAGTGGTGTGGGGCGTGTCTGAGCTGGTGCTAGTGGTGTGGGGCGTGTCTGAGCTGGTGCTAGTGGTGTGGGGTGTGTCTGAGCTGGTGCTAGTGGTGTGGGGCGTGTCTGAACTGGTGCTAGTGGTGTGGGGCGTGTCTGAGCTGGTGCTAGTGGTGTGGGGCGTGTCTGAGCTGGTGCTAGTGGTGTGGGGCGTGTCTGAGCTGGTGCTAGTGGTGTGGGGTGTGTCTGAGCTGGTGCTAGTGGTGTGGGGCGTGTCTGAGCTGGTGCTAGTGGTGTG
>OX465047.1:6012396-6031820 GCA_949841015.1 Aplysina aerophoba | reverse complement strand
GGGATGGGGGATTCCCCCTCTGTGTGGGCCTGTCCCTCCTGGCCCAGATCAGACACAGCCTCATGTCCTTTGACTTCAATGAGTGCATCTTGTTCTTCTCAGACCTACCAGGTGAGGAGGAGGGGGGGGTGGCAGTCAGGGAGGGGGTGGGGTAGGGGTGGAGCATGTCCTGTCATATGTCTGTTCAGGCTCAAACGCGTGTGTACATACGTGTGCAGATGTGGACATTGGGCTGTGTATTCAGGATGCAACACGGCTGTATCACAGCACTCTGCCAAGCGTGTTTGTGCGCGAGTACAATGGCACAGAGCAGCCCCTCGCTGGTGTGCCTGCCGAAGCAGTGGGTCTGACACACACACACACACACACACACACACACACACACACACACACACACACACACACACACACACACACACACACACACACACGTACACACACTCACACACACACACACACACACACAACACACACACACGACACAGACAAACACACACACACACACTCTATACCACCTCTTGCAGAGGAAGGATCCCCTCCCACTACAACAGCTGCAGACCGACTGCAGTCCCTGGATTTCCCCTCATGACGTCATCACCATCTGTGGACTGGAGTCGTTAGTCTTGGGCTATGAGGCAGTCAACACAGGAAGTGCAACCACCAAGAACAGGAAGCAATCAAGGAGACCCAGGATGGTGGTGGTGGACATCAGAACAGCTGACGAGTACGAACCTTGTCTTTGCACTATCACTGCATGCATGTCCTGCTTGACGCTAGAATCCACAGTGTCAGCTGTTCACTTCCGTCCGTCCATCCGTCCGTCTGTCTGTACGTCTATCCACCTTGAGTCGTCCTGGCCACCTGTGCACTACCCCCCAGTGTCTCACCTTAACCCTCCACCAGGTACCAGCAAGGCCATGTCCCTCATGCTGTCAACATCCCAGATGGTCACATGTGGACAGACGAAGGTGACACCGTCACCAGTGCAGGCACAGCGGCACTCACACAGGCCAGGGGGCGGAGTGTCATCGCTGTCATGGACAACACACCTGAAACCTGTGCTAATGTATGTGGGGTGGTCTTCACTATGCTGTTGTGTTGCTATGTACAGTGTAGGGCTGTCCATGCCGTAGCACCACATCTGTATGTACATCTGTCTGTCTGTCTGTCTGCAGTTTGCTCGCTCCCTGGTGGAGAGGGGCTACCCCAAGGTGTGCTGTGTGCAAGGCGGCGCCCAGAGACTCAGGTCACTGGGTCTGCTTGCCAGTGTTGGCAAGGACCCGTGAGTGCCCCAACCTGCCATCTCATCCAGCATACATCAGTTATGGACACTGCATTGTATTCAACGTTGTGACTGGCGTATGGTGTGTGTGCACATGCACCACTGGGGCAGGCTCAGAGTGCATGCAGCTAGGAGTCCTGTCCGCCAGAGTGCATGCAGCTAGGAGTCCTGTCCGCCAGAGTGATACAGCTAGGAGTCCTGTCCACCAGAGTCATGCAGCTAGGAGTCCTGTCCGCCAGAGTGATACAGCTTGGCTTCCTCCTGCTCCAGCTCCTCCAACAGCACCTTGGCATTCTTGTCTGCACCCTGGGCTGCTCGATACAGCTCCTTTGCTCGCGTCCAATCCTTCTCCACTCCCAACCCCTGGTAGTACATGTTGCCAAGGTTGACCTGTGGGGTAGGGGGTGGGGACACACTCGCATTGACCAAGAGGGCAGGGACACACTCGCATTGACCAAGAGGGCAGGGACACACTCGCATTGACCAAGAGGGCAGGGACACACTCGCATTGACCAAGAGGGCAGGGACACACTCGCATTGACCAAGAGGGCAGGGACACACTCGCATTGACCAAGAGGGCAGGGACACACTCGCATTGACCAAGAGGGCAGGGACACACTCGCATTGACCAAGAGGGCAGGGACACACTCGCATTGACCAAGAGGGCAGGGACACACTCGCATTGACCAAGAGGGCAGGGACACACTCGCATTGACCAAGAGGGCAGGGACACACTCGTGTTGACTGGGGAGTGAGGACATACCCACCTGAGCGGGAGCAAAGCCAAGTTGAGCAGCTTTGCTGAAGTACTCGGCTGCTTTGGCCAGGTCCAGCTCAACTCCTCCTTTACGTGAAAAGTAATACACTCCAACATTGTACAGCGCCACTGGGTTACCTGCATGCACGTGGGGGGGGGGGGGGGGGGGGGGGCTAACTGCAGATGTGCATGTTGCGTGTGCTGCCCAATCCACCCACCCATCTCCGCTGCCTTTATGTAACACTGAAGAGCCTCTCGGTCTGACTGGACCACACCAGTGCCATGCGCATAGCACTGCGCCAGCGCCAGGTGCCCTTGCACATCACCTAGCTCCGCTCCCCGGCGGAAGCAGCGAACAGCCTCTTCAAGGTCCACCCCCACCCCCTGTCCCTCCTTGTACATCATGCCCAGCACAGCAAAGGACTCAGGAACCAGGTTCATTGCGCTCACCTGGTGGGCGGGGCAGAAACGTTGCGACACATGCTGTACACAAGACCTTGTCAGCACTTGCTACTGGTACCTTGTACAGAGTAAAGGCTTTTGTCAAGTTGTGATCCACGCCAACGCCTTGCTGGTACATTGTCCCCAGCATGAACTGCGGGTACCAAGTGGGGGGGGGGGGAGTCACCATTTGATGCACACACCCTCTCCGGCTGTGTACTAAGTCCCACCTGGGCATAGGGGTGAGCCTTCATTGCCAGCTCCTGAAAGAGGCTGGCTGCCCGTACCACATTGCGCTCCACCCCTCGGCCCGTTCGCAGGAGCTGTGCGAGGGTGTAGCGAGCATCGGTGTTGCCAGCTTCGCTGGACAGCTCAATGAAGGGAGCAGCTGCCTGCACGGCACCATCCCCCACGTCTTTGTGCAAGTTGAAAATGGCTGCCCCAACCTTGAACAGGTCTTCGTGTGACACTGCACAGGTGAATGCATAAGGACACACCCGCATGTGCGCATACAAGAGAGATAAATGCCAAATTAGCTATTAGGTATCATTGTTCTTGCGTGTGTGGCCCACATCTCAAGCACACCAAGTAAGCACACATACACCTCGTCCTCTCAAGCACACCAAGTAAGCACACATACACCTCGTCCTCTCAAGCACACCAAGTAAGCACACACATACACCTCGTCCTCTCAAGCACACCAAGTAAGTACACATACACCTCGTCCTCTCAAGCACACCAAGTAAGCACGCACACCTCGTCCTCTCAAGCACACCAAGTGAGCACGCACACCTCGTCCTCTCAAGCACACCAAGTACTCCTCTGGATGCCCGGATTTGCAGAGTACACAATCACAAGTGCGCACACACAAGCACTCACTCTGCTGTCCCGCGGTCAGGTCCCTCTTAGGTACGCCTCTCTCACCATGCTCAGCGGCCAACAGGAGAGCACGCCTCTGCGCCTGACTCCACTCCGGCTCTCCCGCCAGCTCCCTCAAGGCTGCACCTACGCCATCTGGTGAAACATGCACCACTGAGCAGCGACACGCGCACTGCGCTGCGCTACGAACATTAGCAACGGCACCGCGCCGCAGAAAACATTCTATGAGCTCCACGCTTGTGGACCTAGCTATTCGGGAAGGAGAGTTAACGTACAGACTCACTTCCAACTGCCTCCACAGAGGACAGCCCGCGGGCCACCAAGCAGCGAGGTAGAGCGCGCTTGGACACGCTACCAGTGCGAGGCGCTCCCCTGGTGAACCAACTCGCGCACAGCAGACGCGCAGCTGAGCTGGAGGCGAGCATCGAGCAGGAGAGTGAGAACGGGAATTCCCCGTGTCAAAGCTGACTGCGGAGTGAGTAGCTTGGACCCCGATTTAATTATTGCAAGCAATGTGTTGTGGACTGTAAGCACTTCGTCTACAACACACGCAAATGGTGGGCGTGATCCGAAGCAAGGCACACTGTGTGTGAAGTGATTGCATTAGCTTGTAAGTTGAAAGCTGATTGTGAAGTTCTCTACTCCAGAAGGAAAAGGCAATTAATGGTGTAAAGGCAAAGGGTTAATCCATTAGCATCCTTTCTCTTGGACAGTTTAATCGGCTACTGACTGCAAATCACAGAAACACTATCTGCGAATGTGTCATCAGATGGCGGCAACATGTGTGTAGTTCAGATGAAGCTGTTGTGGGCTACACAGCACTGGGGCTGCAACACTAGCCCGTACAGCAAGGGGGCTGCAACACTAGCCCGCACAGCCGGCCGTGTGTCAGTGATAATTACATACCAGTGATGGCAAAACACATACACGCTGGACCAAGCATTCCCGCCATAAAGCCCTAATGGAGAAGTGGGAAGCATTTCCTAAAGGATTGATAAAGGAAGACCTCTCAAAGAGACTCGACACTGTCTTGATCAGCTGCTAATTGCCTCTCTAGCTCACGAGCGTCTTCCTCTGGTCCATGGAACACTGTGACAGACAGACAGACACACAAACAAACAACACACAGAGATACTATGTACCATCTCGGGTGTGTGCAGGCCCACACCCGCCATTCACCCCAACCGCACACCAGCTACAGCTGCCACTCACTCACAGAGGTAGAGAGCATCAGAGAAGTGGCTGAGAACATGCAGCCAGAACTCCTGGGCTCTGGACCTGGCGACTGGGTCAGGGGTCCCTGTTCTCCCAGCAGCTGTGCTGGGATAGGAAGGAGGCGGAGTCTGGGACCGATTTGGGGAGCCGTCCACCTGTTCGCTGCTTGCTATAGGAGAAAGCGTGTGTTGCATCGCTGGAGATAGGGGGAGTCCCTCAAGAGGCACCACTATGGCATCTTGCAACACTGCATGGTGAGATTGAGCAACAGTGGCCGGGGAGCGGGGACCCAGCGGTGGCCCTCTAGCGACAGTGACTGACACGAGGTTGGGCACATTGAGTGGGGAAGGGCGATCAGTCACAGCTGCTTGCCCCCCGCCCTGCCCTCCACCGGTGGTGGGTAGAGGCACGTGGGGGGAGGGTGCATTGGACGAGGGGGACAGGTGTCTCGTGTCTACCCCAGACTGGAGAGGGTCTTCACTCCCTCCCTGAGGGCATTCTGCTCGCATGCTAGTCACCTGATTCCTTCCTGCAACTGATCCTTGAATACTTCCTGCAACTGATCCTTGATTGCTTCCTGCAACTGATCCTTGATTACTTGCTGCAACTGATCCTTGATTCCTTCCTGCAACTGATCCTTGATTACTTCCTGCAACTGATCCTTGATTACTTCCTGTAACTGATCCTTGATTCCTTCCAGCAACTGATCCTTGATTACTTCCTGATGCTAACCTCTGGCTACTTCTCCTAGCTGATCTTTGAGCACTTCCTGTTTGAGTATGCGACTGACGCTGGCCACCACTTCGAGGCGGCTGTGATTCCAACCTTTGGCTAGCTAAAGCACGTGAACGGCTGGCCTCACCCGGGGCTGACTGAGATGGGCTGGAAGCAGACACCAGGGCCTCTAGGGAGTAAACCTGCTGACGACTGCAGTGACAGAGCAGAGGGCAGTGGAAATGAGAGGCCCTGCCAAGTCTCTCGTATACCTGCAGGCACAGGCTACACGTGCACAGGTTACACGCACAGGGCTGCTGTCTCCTGGTCATCTTCCCTGAGGGTGAACTTTGCATGAGATGCCTTCACCTGTTGAGAGACCTCCCCAGCAAACCACTGCTTCACCTGCACATGGACCAGGGCCAGCACTTGCATGCACCCACGCACCACACACCCACACCCACACCCACATCCACACACATCCACACACACCTTGCTCAGCAATGCCTGTGGGGTGATCCGTGGTCCTTGCTGACGCAGTGCAGACTGTACCTGGTCCATCTGGGCATGACACACACACACACACACACACACACACACACACACACACACACACACACACACACACACACACACACACACACACACACACACACACACACACACACACACACACACACACACACACACACACACACACACACAAGCGAGGTCTCATCAAAAAAGGGAGCTAAGAGCAGGCACAGCAGTCAACAGCAGTGGGTGCAGAGCTCACATTCCTGCAGCGAAGCAGCTCCCTGCGAGAGAGGAGGAGGAGGCCAGCCACGCAGAAGGGCAGAGGCTCATAGCCCGGGAGGACGAGGCTCAAGAGGTGCTGGTCCATCAGCACACACACCACACTCAAGGGCACAGTCCCCACAAAGAACTGGGCCATCAGAGTGTGAAGAACTTCCCTCAGTGCATGGACAAACTGATCCTGTGTGGAGGAGGGGGGTCCCTCCTCCGTAGGGGGTGGGGCCAGCGAGGAGCACAGGCTGGAGTGGAGCTCGGGGTCTGCTGAGATGAGGAGACGGTTCACCTTACCACAGAACATGGCCGCCGCATCACGGGCCACCTTCAGAGGAAGGCAACACATCACTAGTTGTCCACTACGAACTCTTAGCTTTTCATCCAACTCACAGGGAGGGTCGCACTGCAGAGGTGCCATGGCCTGCACCACATGAAGAGTCCATACTGTTCCACCACCCGCACCACACTCTCCTTTGCCTCCTCCCAGGACACTCCCTGCTGGACGCTGCCCATGTGCACATACACAAACGGGAGGACCAACACACACTCCACCCCTTCACAGCCGACGCCCTCCGGAGGCAGTGACTCCACTGCCTCCACCATCACCCGCAGTGTGTGTGGCCACTGCTGCACCATGGACAGCAGCGGTGAGGAGGACAGTGCAGCACGACACCTAGCAGCCAGCTGGGAGGGGCCAAAAGGGACCCGCCGATCTTGCTGGGAATCCCCCGCCAGCCTCTTGCCCACTGAGCCGTGCTGCAAGCACCACCCCCACAGCACCGGCCTCAACGGAGAAGGGAACGGACAGAGGACATAGCGGCTGAGCTGCTTGGTCAGGTGGGGGCACTTGATCAAGAGGTACCGGCACACTTCCACGGCGGCCTCCTGCCTGCCCCCAGTAGTAGGCCCGCCGCTCCTGGTGGGGCGAGCTGCAGAGCCGTCTGCGCCTCCGCCCTGCTGGGAGCCGCTTGCTACCTCGTTACCGTCGCGTGGCTCAGTCGAGTGCGAAAGGGCTTGTGTCAGCATCTGCCTAACCGCCCTCTTCAGCTCTGCTAGTTGTCCGTCTCGCGCCAACTGCCGCTTGGCCTGCTCCATCACGGTCATCCTCTCCTTCTCCGTCACCTCTGACAGTCGGCCTCGCTGGGACAGTTGGGAGGAAATACAATCTTCTGATGTTTGGCATATTCTCTCCCACTGAGCAGTGGACCTCAGCTGGCGTTTGCAGTCAGCCACCAGCGTGGCAGCTGGTCCGGAGTGGGGAAAGGTGGCGGACATACGGCTGACGCAGTCTGCTTGCTGCTCGTTGGTCACGTGCAAGGTCACATGACAAAAATGGTGGATGCGGAGATAGTCTGAAAATTGATCGTGCTGTGAGGAGGCAGCAGCGAAACATGGCCACAGTAGTTCAGGAGAAAGACTCTTCATCGTTGGTCCAAGATGTTAAGAGCGACCAACGACTGGACTACGACAGGAACGTGTTCATTGCCAATCCTTTCAAAGCGGAGAAGGAGGAGGATGACTTCAAGGACTCGATCGCCTTCTATTATCCTCCCTCGGAACTTGAGGATGACAGTATTAACCTGTGTGGCCAAATCAGTGGTCTGTATAAGATGCTGCTCGCCTTCCCCGGCGCACCACCAGTCTTCATCAGCACACGCTCCCGGGGCTATGCAGTCAAAACACTAGGGGACAAGTTTATTATTGTGAGTGGTTGGAGATGCACCAGTCACGTGATATCCACGTGACAATTATAGCTTGGCTTTGCTGTCCATGTGTGCAGGCCATGCACAGTCGAAGCCTGGAGCTTCCTTCGTACACGACCGACCTTTTGGAGCAACTCCACAGTATCATCCGCTTCTACCACCACTCGCCTGAGAGGATGCTTGAGGCATGTTTCTGTCGTGCCCACACTGAACTGTAGCTTGTAAGCCCTTCTTGTCAGCTTTGCAATCGGTGCCCTTTGTGTGCCCCTCCCGCAGAAGGCCAACGGGAGCTGGACCACCCTCACCCGCCAGCTCAGCGATGCAATGCCCTTGTACATGCAGTACGTTCTCCTCCGCTGTCAGTCCAGAGTGTCAAGCATATTCCCTACCATACCGTACCTACTCAACAGCCCAGGGAAGGTGGGTCACCTGTGCTGTGCATGTGTCACCTGTGCTGTGCATGTGTCACCTGTGCTGTGCATGTGTCACCTGTGCTGTGCATGTGCTGTGCAGAGTGCTCTCAAAGACTGTCCGTCTGTCCTGCAGGCTGAGGCCCGTCTGATGCTCCAGGCGTCCCAGCTGCTGCAGTGGTGCAAGGCCTCGCCCTCTGTGCTCAGTGGCTGCATCACACACCGGAGCAGGTAGGACTGCCCTAAGCTCTGGTGCAAGTTGTCACATCCGGTTCAGTGATGTGATGCTCCTTGCCTGTCCCACCCCCTATCCTTGCCTGCCCCAGCCCCTATCCCTTGCCTGCCCCACCCCCTATCCCTTGCCTGTCCCACCCCCTATTCCTTGCCTGCCCCACCCCCTATCCCTTGCCTGTCCCACCCCCTACCCCTGCAGGGTGATCTGCAGCCACCTCCCACCAAACCTCTGCCACCTCCTCCTCATCTTGGTGCAGGAAGAGAGTGAGATGTTGAGTGTGCTGGACACTGCAGGCTCGACTGGTGGGTGGGTCCCCAGGCCCGACTGGTGGGTGGGTCCCCAGGCCCGACTGGTGGGTGGGTCCCCAGGCCCGACTGGTGGGTGGGTCCCCAGGCCCGACTGGTGGGTGGGTCCCCAGGCCCGACTGGTGGGTGGGTCCCCAGGCTCGACTGGTGGGTGGGTCCCCAGGCCCGACTGGTGGGTGGGTTCCCAGGCCCGACTGGTGGGTGGGTCCCCAGGCTCGACTGGTGGGTGGGTCCCCAGGCTCGACTGGTGGGTGGGTCCCCAGGCCCGACTGGTGGGTGGGTCCCCAGGCCCGGTGGGTCTGGCCACCCATGTGTGCAGTGCGGCCGACGCTGACCACCCTCCACCCTACCCACAGATGTGGATGGCCTTCCCATGTACCTGTTCCCTGTGTACCTGACGGGGGAGGAGCTGGCAGTGGTAGCCCCTCCCACTCATCCAGACTTATCCCAAACATACAGGAGGCTGCGCAGAGTCTCCACCCACTCATCGGCACACCCCTCTCATCAGTCCAGGAGGAGTGGGCTGCGCTCCAGCCATGTCGGCACCGGAGGGAGGCGTGGGGAGGATGTGGCAGATGGCCTGTCCCAGGACATGACTAGCCTGTCACTTGTTTCTTCTCAGCTTTGCTACGAGGTTGTGCACACTACCCCAGCTCGGGGTTCCCAGGTCACAGGTGGTCAGCAGGAGGACTCTGCACAACAATCTGGTGTCACCAATTGGTCTAGAAGCAGTATGGTGGAAGATTTGGAAAGCTTAGTGCAGTCTCGTGTTGAAGGGAATTCCCCTCCTCAGCTCACTAAGACATCACCTACCCCCTCACCCAGCAACACCATTGGCCACTCCCCTCCCATCACTATCAGCCAGAGGGCTGGATCCACTCTGCCCCCTCATGCAGCCCTCTCGGTGTCCCCTCCAGCCAAGAGCTCCCACAGTGGCTCTAGTAGCTACATCACTCCGGACCACCCCTCGCCAGACAACCTGGACCGAAGGAACAGCTCAACGTCAGCTGACGTATCTCCTGACATGTTTGCGTTCAAGACTCCACAGGCCTCTTTTGGTGAAGTCAAAGCACTGTTCCCTCCACAAGACTCCAGTCCTCAGGCACAGAAGGATGGGGAGAGGAAGGAGCAGGATAGTGTGCATGACTCCTTCCAGGAGGAGGTCCCACCATCCCAGCACACTCACCAGCACCGACCAGGGGTCTCTGATGAACCACAGGTGAGATGCAGTTATCAACACTCAGTTGTGTCGATCCTCCCTCCCTCCCTCCCTAGCTCTTTCACCCTTTCCCCTCACACCCTCCCTCCATCCCTAGGCGAACCACCTGCAGAGGTGCAGTGTCCTACTGCTGCGGTGCTTTGACACTGCTGTTATTCTGCTGGGTAGCCGCAAGTTGGCAGAGAGCACAGATGAAGTCATGTCCATTGTGAGTCTACTTGCGTTGTCCACACTTCTCCCCGACCTCCTGGTTCATGCCCCCTGCCCCTCCCTCCATGCAGTGGGAGAACGTGTACCAACACCTCAACAGCATCAACGCCACAGTGAAACTGCTCCAACTGGAGACTGTGGTGAGGACGGCAGACACCTGCGGGTGCATGCATAGAATGTGTTGTGTTGGGTATACTGACCCTTGTGGGTCCTCCTGTACACCTCCACTGCAGCCAGACAACAGCAGACAAGCAGACGGGACTGCTGTGTCAGTGTCTTACTCCAGTATAGATGCCCGGCTCGATGGTGAGTGCACCGGGCTCAGATGGTAGGCCACCAACACAACGCTGACACTGTCATACACTCTTTAACGTTCACTCCTGTCCTGTGTAGCCACCGCACTGCGGACAAGCTACGTCCACCGTCAGTGCATGAAGCTCATGCACACGGAGTTTGCGTCGGACCCCTCCCTCGTCCAGGGGATTCTGCACGAGGAGAGACACTGCCGCATGTTCGGGCAGCGCCTTGGAGGACACGAGAGCTACCTCCAGCCCAGCGAGAAGGTGGCCAACCGGAGGAACTCCACTGCTAAGCACCAGTCATCATGGCAGCAGCATGACTTGCCAGAACTTTCAGCATATCAGCTGTACAAGGGGGATAGTTTGGGGAAATCCCCTCCATTTCTATGAGTGTGCAACTTTTGTAACCTGATATGTATGTAAATAGTGAAATTCACTGCATTGAATAAAATCTTCACTTCACACAACAAACACTGCTTCAGCAGCAGTCAGTGGGTTTCGTGCACGGTGCTCCAGGTGCTGGCGGGGGTGGGGCTACCTCCTGAAGAAGTAGTCTATCACGAGAGAGAAGGCTGCAAACGCAGCAGACCCCGCCACACCCGCCTTGACTCCAGCTGGGGGGAGGGGGGGGGCAGGAGATGATCGGGTACCCCACTCCTGTTGGTGGGTGCTATCACCCACCTCGCAGCCCAAGCAGCCCTCCTGTGATCATGCCCGACGTGACACTGTTGGTAAGGTCTGACCTGCCACGGTACTGAATAGGGAGGGAGGGGCTTACAGCTCCGCACATTATCACATGTCGGGGTGGGGTCAACTCACTGACTCCAGTAGACACTCGGTGCCTGAGAACATTGCACCCACAATAGCAAAGTTCTTTGCCATGGACCAGCCTCGCGCCCGCACCTCCTTCAGCACATCACGCCCACTCTGTCGGGGAGCATGTGGGGATTCCCCTGTAATGTTCGGGTCTAGTCCAGCCGTAAACAGGCCAAATGCACCGCCCAGTGCAAATCCTGCAGTGGTCACGTGAGTGTCACATGGCATGACCACAGTCTTACATAGCCAGACCTCGTCATTTAGTATTCTCTGCAATAACACACAGCACGCAGCAAACACTTGACTCTCCCTGGTATCCTCACCGATGACGCAAGCAGAAACAGACTTGAAGGCGCAGCTCTCCATCACGCCGTGTATCCGCAGCTCCTCCCTGGTCCTGGGCTGGGACCCGGTCATGTGGAGCCAGCTAAAGGGCGAGACCTGCTCACCGTTGGCCAGCACTCCCGTACGTACGTGCTCCAACACCGTGGACACCGAGTGCAGGTCCCTCCCCCGGTCATCATCCACCCTTCTGCTCTGCATGGCACAGCCTGCAGCGAGTTAAGTGTAGCTAGATGGGAAATCCCCGAGGGCAGGAGCCGGCCAGTTGCTAGTCACGTGATACCGAGACAAAAATGGCGCTGGGTAGGACTCTCTACAACATGTTCTTTCGAAGAACTTCAACTTTCTTTGTCACGATTCTTGTTGGAGCGGTGTTTTTGGAAAGAGCTTTTGACCAGGGTGGGGACAGGATGTGGGAAAGGATGAACCAAGGGGTGAGTGGACACTTGCACGCTCATCGCACGTACGCTTCACATATCAAAGATGTGGGATGTATGTGTGGTGGCACAGTCCAGGGTCTACAAGAAAACCAGTTAGTGGATCCAGCTCTCATGTTTCCTACTACTGTCTACCTTTCTATGCACACCACTCACCACCTCTCCACTCCACGTGAGCACACTCCCTTCCACCCCTGCAGAAGCTGTGGAAGCACATTAAGGACAAGTATGAGTAGAGCGCTCCGAACTTCCACTGGTTGTGGAACCACTGGCATTCTACGGTCAAACTGAGCATTGCCACACATGTACAAACTGACTGGCTGTTTGTGTGTATGTAATATGTATGAATATGAAGTGCCAAATGCAGCAAAAATTGACGGACAAGGACAAGCAACCCTTCTAGCCGTCACTTTCATATCTCGCGCGGGGTATGTACTCTTCGAGTACTAGTACAGCATAGCACTGCGAGTAGGATTCGACCAATCAGCACACACTTAGATGACGCAACTCTGGGACAAATGGCGGATGCATTAGAATTAGAGGTGCAGCCGGAAAAATCGATTGGGACGGGAAACTGGGAGTTCTCGCTAGGTGAGCCACGGCTCTTACAATCGCACGTGGAGTGTTTAACGCACAGAGGATAGCTCCTTGGGCTGTAGTTCAGGTCTACGGAGTGTCCATGCCTGGTTTGTGTTGCAGGCATGCCCCTGGTCCACGTCATACAAGTCCTGAAGACGCAGCTGCACGTGCTGAGGCATGCCGACGTCATTTTCAGTCAGAACGCTCCCCTGGAGGCGGACCTGCAGGTGGACCTGAGGGAGAGCGGCATACTGCTCAAGTTTGACCCTCACTCGCAGCGACTCAAGGTCAGAGTCACGCTAGACCAAGCGACAGACCTCTTAACGCCCATCCGTTGTCCCCTCCACTGTGCCTCAGTTAATAGATGTGTACAATGTTTCCGTGGTGACACTCAAGTACTACAACAATGTGTTCAGTCTTTGCGATGCCCCAGCGAACTACACTGGAATAATGCAGACCTTCGGAGGCGTGTACAAGAAGCCAGGTGCAGGGCCGCATGCACTAGTGCCTGCTTGCCTGCACATGCAACGGGCACTGTTGCTCGGTGCTGCTCTGTCTCCTCCAGTCACCGACTCAAAGCTCAAGTGTCAGCTCCTCAGCTGGCCCGGGATCACTTTCGCATTCTCCATGCTCGATGACTTTGGCTCGATCCATTCTCACCCATCAACCACGCCCCCTCATCACTCTTCAGGGTTCTCCTCTTCCCCATCTGCTGGCCAGACCCATCAGGACTACACACTGCCTCTGAAGAAGGTGCTTGTGTACTGCGGTGAGAGCTACCAGGAGGCCGAGTCACCATCCATACCATCTTCATGTTTCCATGGCAACTGCTATGCTGACTGTGTTAATGTGTTCATGCAAGACAGCACTGCAGTTCGGCTAAATGTGTCCTTACTCTGGACTGGTGAGTGACGTGTCTGCATGCATGTGTGGGTGACGTGTCTGCATGCATGTGTGAGTGACGTGTCTGCATGCATGTGTGAGTGACGTGTCTGCATGCATGTGTGAGTGACGTGTCTGCATGCATGTGTGGGTGACGTGTCTGCATGCATGTGTGGGTGACGTGTCTGCATGCATGTGTGGGTGACGTGTCTGCATGCATGTGTGAGTGACGTGTCTGCATGCATGTGTGGGTGACGTGTCTGCATGCATGTGTGGGTGACGTGTCTGCATGCATGTGTGGGTGACGTGTCTGCATGTATGTGTGGGTGACGTGTCTGCTGCATGTGTGGGTGACGTGTCTGCATGCATGTGTGTGTGACGTGTCTGCATGCATGTGTGTGTGACGTGTCTGCATGCATGTGTGGGTGACGTGTCTGCTGCATGTGTGGGTGACGTGTCCGTATGCATGTGTGAGTGACGTGTCTGCTGCATGTGTGGGTGACGTGTCTGCATGCATGTGTGAGTGACGTGTCTGCATGCATGTGTGAGTGATGTGTCTGCTGCATGTGTGGACCAGCTGAGCTTGCCATGGGCTGGAGTTCTGACATACTTGTCCACGGATTGTGCAGGCAGTGCAGGGAGCAATGGTGTGCAACGCTCCCCACGTCTGGATAAGACCACAGTGTGCTTCGGAGACACAGTTCAGGACATCCTCTCCAGTCTGGGGGCTCCCAGCAAGGTCTTCTACAAGGCAGAGGACAAGGTGAATGGCCCACCCACCTGCTGGAGAACACCTGCTACCGCACCCTCTTGCAGGAGCACACACATTCTCTGTCTGACCCCTGCAGATGAGGATCCATCTGAAGAAGGAGCAGAAGCAGCTTGTCTCGGAGCACTCTGACTACTTCTTCAACTACTTTACTCTTGGAATGGTGAGCATGGCCGCACACACCAACAGCATCTCAGCAGAAGAGACCCTTGCATATGCACCGTCATGCTTTACAAGACTATACTACCCCACCCCTCCACCTCCCCACCTCACCCCACCCCTCTGCAGGATGTGTTATTTGATGCACGAACCCACAGAGTGAAGAAGTTTGTCCTGCACACAAACTACCCCGGACACTACAACTTTGGCATGTGAGCACCAGACCAGCCACGCCCAATGCACCAGACCAGCCACGCCCAATGCACCAGATGCACCACGCCCAATGCACCAGACCAGCCACGCCCAATGCACCAGACCAGCCACGCCCAATGCACCAGACCAGCCACGCCCAATGCACCAGACCAGCCACGCCCAATGCACCAGACCAGCCACGCCCAATGCACCAGACCAGCCACGCCCAATGCACCAGACCAGCCACGCCCAATGCACCAGATGCACCACGCCCAATGCACCAGACCAGCCACGCCCAATGCACCACACGACGGTGCTCCCTTGTGCAAGCTGCTCTCGCTCTGCCCCTGACATGGTGTAGCTACCACAGGTGCAACTTCTCCATCTCCATCCCGGTAAGTGGAGAGGAAGCGAATAGAAAAGTGACACCTTTCTCCAAGGTACATGTTCAGAGGCTTTGTGTGGTCTGTACTCCTGTCACTCACCTTCCCCCCTCCCCTCCCCTCCCCCCTTGGCCTCTTCTCGCTCCTCTCCCCCTAGTGGAGTGAGCTGCACCTCAGTGGGGTGGAAGACGAGCCCTACCTCCTCCGACGGAACCCTTCCACCAACGTGGTCAACCCCTTTGGCTCCTCACAGTGCTATGGGCATGGGAACCTCATCTTCGAGGTAGAGCCTCCCTCCCTCCCTGCAAATGCACACACAACTGACCAGCAGGGCTTCCCGTCACTGTCTCTTCTCTGCCGCAGGTCATGGAGAATGGACATATTGCATCAGTTACCATCTTCGCTCACTGACACTGGCTGCCCACACTCACAGCGCCGTAATTCACAAATATTGCAATGACTATCAATAGACGCATTTTATATTCCATGTATGTACTCAGCACTACAGTGCAAGTTTCAATATAGTTGTATATAAATATATATGTAGTATATTATAATTCAATGTATATACAGTGCAAGCTTCTGTACAAACTACATATCAGAGCTAGTGCATGGTAGTATCTCTGACAGGCAGCTGAATCCGAGTGTGGTCCTCGTAGGTCCTGCGTGTTGTTGCCAGCACTGGGCACTGCTCCATGTGGGTACACATGCTCCCCACCCCATTCGGCCCCCACGCACCAGGGAAGGCAGCAGTGGCCGTGAAGTACCACACCTGCACGGAGGGTGAAGGGCACAGGGTACTGCTGCAACCTCACTGTGTGCACAGCTGCCAGCACTGCCTAGGCTCTACAGTTGTGCAACCACCCCACTGAGTTGTGCAACCACCCCACTCAGTTGTCCAAACACCCCACTCAGTTGTGTGCAAACACCCCACTCAGTTGTGCAACCACCCCACTCAGTTGTGCAACCACCCCACTCAGTTGTGCAAACACCCCACTCAGTTGTGCAAACACCCACTCAGTTGTGCAACCACCCCACTCAGTCGGCAACTCCCTCACTTAGTGCAGCACACCTTCCAGGCAGCCTCCTTCCACCGGCAGTACATCTCAGGACGCTGCAGTCTCTGCCACTCCAGCTCCACTATACCTCGCTGCCTCACCAAACTGGAGCAGAGCTGGCGGAAGTAGGCATTGACCTGTGACAGCTGGAGCAGTGACAGCGAGTCCAGGTGCTGCAACACGAGGACCAGCACCTCCGAGGGGAGCTGGGAGAGAGGGTCCATGGGCTCCCCGCGGTAGTACCCAAAGAGGGCTAGCTCCTTCTTCCTCTGCAGCTCGGCCAGGTACCCACTCCCGCCTTCCTGACCTGCAGCACTCAGGTCAAGCACCTCCACAGGATCAACTGTGAAACTTTGGTGGAGGGGGTCCAGTTTGACCTTTGACCTCGGTGAGAGGGGCAGGAAACGCTCCACGGCAAACTGGCAGCCATAGGCATAGAGAGGGCAATGGTGGACCTGCCAGCTACCGTCAAGGGCCAGGTGCATGGCCTCGTGCCACCGGTAGTGGTCTTCCATTTCATCCCGGCGTACAACACTGTTGCACCAAAACGTAAACCTGATCTCCTCATCTTTGCCTGGCATTCGCTGATAAGAATGTTCAATGTATCTCTCTTTCTTCACCTCAACTCGAAGCTGTCTAGACAGACGCTGGCTTCTGACTGGGCCGCTAAACCTTGCATTGCTGGCGCCAGATATCCTGCCGTAAACCTTCATGTCCAGACCTCTCTCCCAATAACATTGGCTCCGTGACAGGTCAGTGTCGGCCCTCAGCAGGTCAAGATGGCAGGTGGGACCCTCGCTCCCTGCCCCTGAGACCACCGGCTCCACCCCACCACCACTGAAATCATCGGAGCCTGACTGCCGCTGCCAGGAGAAGGAACACACCACGGCACTGGCAGGGCAGCGGGCCAGGTGGCTCCGGACGTCTGCCCTCTTCATGCGTGCTGTGCAGCCATAGCCAGCGCTGACGCAGGCCACCTCCTGGAGGGGACAGAGCACCACATGGTCCTGCTCCTTGCAGCCGTGGAAGGACACACCACACTCATTTGGGCAGCCCTTCCAAGGACAAGAGGACTCGCAGCAGACGGACCTCCTGACGCAGCCCTCGCAGTGTGTGCTGTGCACTGAGAGTGGCATAGCAGCTCAGACCGAGGTGAGGTGCGAGTGGAGGCCTCCCTGTACAGGAGACAGGGACAGGTAGACAATTGTCGGTCTAGTGCCCTAACGTGGAGACAGTAGTGTAGTCCCACACACGACACGCATATACGCATAAGTAAGTAGCACCTGAGGTTACACTGTCACCGTGCGTGCAACTCACACTAAATGTAAGGTGATCCCTCGGTGGAGGCAAATGTGGTGGATGAACAGATACCTTGGCGCGACAGTACCAGTTGCAGTCCTTTGGGGCCACTGGACGGCGGAATTCTAGTGTGGGGATTCTGGATGGTGTGTAACGGACGGACTACATTAGTAGCAACAACGATAGGGGATTCCCCACATGTCGCTGTCATGCTCCCTCGCATGCTCTCCACTAGCAGCCTAGCTGCTTCCAGGTACCGACTGCTGGTGGCCTCACATGGCCTGTCGAAACGCGGGAAGGGTCCCAAAGCGCTGAGGAGCGGAGTTTCAGTCGTGGGAGACGATGCTTGCTGTGTCTGCGCGGCAGGAGACTGCACCTTCTTGTTAGGTGATCACGGGACTCTGGTGCGACGGACATGCATGCATTGTCGCTCCATTGGTCTGCCATGCAGGGGTGGCGGATGGCGTGGGCGGATGGCGTGACAAGGGCGTGGACCCTTCACAGTTTACGCAGCTCCTTATGTTGGGTTGTGCTGACGGGCTGCAGAAGGGACGACAGCAAGACCCCTCCGTCATACTGGAGCAGGCACACCGCTCTGTCCTGCAAAGCAAGGAGGTTGCAGTGGGTAAGTTAAAAGTTCCGCTTGTGTCTGTAGGGTGTGTCCACTGTGAGTGCCACCGCCCACCACTTCATCTGTGCCATCCTATTGTTGTGCATGCATGACTGCTGCAGGTAGCAGCACGGCGTGTCTGGCTGTGCTGGATGGAACGAGTGGTCGGCTCACAGTGGCCAACCTTGGTGACTCCGGGTTTGCTGTAGTACGTGGAGGCCGGAGCATCCTGCGGTCAGCAGAGCAGCAGCATGCATTCAACTTCCCATTCCAAATATGCAAAATGGGGCCAGAGGACAGTGGAAATGGGGACAGGTGAATCTTATAATACAGCCTGTGCCCATTTCATCATATCCCACTGCATCTGCATGTGTTCCATACCAACGGTGTCCCCACTAGGATCTGTGCACCACTGTGTCTGCACTCCTGTGTAGGGCTCAGGACGCCAATGAATATTCACTCCCACTAGACCATGGTGATGTGTTGCTAGTAGCAACAGATGGACTGTGGGACAATGTGGACCTCAAGCAGATTGTGTACTGTGTCACCAGCCCAGAGAGAAAGGTAGCTTGGGCCAACTCCCAACGGGTGTGCACCTACACTGATACAGCAAAATGCGGCCAGGTCACTGTCCTCATGAGTGCATATGGGAAGAATGTAAATGTGTAGTTCTTCCTTCCACCTTCTTAAACACCTTTTTCAGTCCCCTCAGGGAATGGTGGACTCTGTGGTGGCTTTGGCCACCAGGCTGTCCTGGGACTCTAACCACAACTCACCGTTTGCTAAGAAGGCAAGAGAAAACCAGTTGCAATTCACTGGAGGGAAGCCTGATGACATCACCGTTGTCCTGGCAACTGTTGAGCGGGAAGCGTGATGTGGGAGTTGACCAACCCCCTAACCCTAACCCTAACCCTAACCACAGAACACTACAGCAGCCAAATGATGAAGCATAAAATGTCTGTTACAAAACACATGCTATTTACATGTTCCTTTTGATGCTTTGCCACACAACTTTCCCTTTCGTGCTGAGTCTGTGACGAAATGCAAGTGTTGTGCCCGAGAGACTATGTCCTTTTCTACCTGCTCCGAATGGCTTTGTCCATGTTCTACAGCAACATATATAGGGAGCAGCTGCCACGTTCTGCCAAAGGGCGGGCAGGGGTGCACTGTGCTGCAGACTAACCTGGGTAAGCTTCCCGACGTTGCCAGCACTCTTCTGCTTAGCCACACCTCCAGATTTGGCCCCACCCCCTTCTGCACAAACGAGACAGCTTGATTGACTAGTAACACGTATCTGCATGAATCAATACCATATAAATCCCCCTCGACGCCCCCACATAACCCACTCTTCTGCGTCTTTCCCTTCTTCTTGCTGCGAACGTTCGAGGGCGGAGGCTTCTTCCGATGCCCTTGAGCCATCGCGCTCGCGAGCGCCACGTG
>OX465047.1:6002396-6007396 GCA_949841015.1 Aplysina aerophoba | reverse complement strand
GCGTAGAACGGGCGTGACTGTTCCCCGTGTATTGTGAATTGGGTGTACTTTGACCTCCATGGTTTGTTTAGTCGCGCGCGTAGCCTGACGAGAAAATGGAGGACATTGACTTACGTACTAACGCGGAAGCCTCTGAATTCTGCAACAAATACGAACCCAAAGAGGTCCTGGGACGGTGAGTGGCCGTATTTCACTCGCGGAAGAAGCGGTACTGGTCTAACAATGCGTACCCAAGGGAAAATTGCAAAGTAGATTTTATCACCTAGCTACTCCCCCATGTATGCGCAGGGGCCTGTCTAGTGTGGTTCGCAAGTGTATCCATCGTGAAACTGGGCTGGAGTATGCAGTGAAGATCATTGACATGACGGCGGACGAGGCCGTACAGTATTCGGTTGCAGCAGAGATTGACGTGTTTCGGCACCTGCCCCCCCACAAGCACATCAGTATGCACCGACATATGCACTAAGCAGAGAGCTGTGTATTCCAGATGGAATCATACTTCTAAGCTGCAACGCAATTGTGTTTCCTCCTGCAGTCTACCTCCAAGACCACTTTGAGTCTCCCACATTCCACTTTCTCGTGTTTGAATTGTGAGCAAACACATGTGCACACTTTAATGAGCCCTCCGCAAAGCAGCCCCCCCTTGTGACCTTGTGCAGGGCCCGTGGAGGTGAGCTGTTTGACCACCTCACCCGAATGGTGAAGCTCTCAGAGAAGAAGAGCCGTCACATTGTGCACCAGCTGCTCCTCGCTGTCTGCCACATGCACAGACATGATGTGGTCCACAGGGACCTTAAGGTGAGGTGGGCAGGGCTACACCACCATCACCACCACCTGACCTAATCCACCCATCCCCTCCCCCCCCCCCTTCCCCTAGCCTGAGAATATCCTTCTGGATGAGAACCTGGATTTGAAGGTATCAGATTTTGGATTCTCTGTCAAATTGAATGATGGGGAAACCCTGACAGGTATATTTATCAGGTGTGGATGTGTGTGTGTGTGTGTGTGTGTGTGTGTGTGTGTGTGTGTGTGTGTGTGTGTGTGTGTGTGTGTGTGTGTGTGTGTGTGTGTGTGTGTGTGTGTGTGTGTGTGTGTGTGTGTGTGTGTGTGTGTGTGTGTGTGTGTGTGTGTGTGTGTGTGTGCGTGTGTGTGTGTCTGTGTGTGCGTGTGTGTGTGTGTGTGTGTGTGTGTGTGTGTGTGTGTGTGTGTGCTTGCTGTGTGTGTGTGTGTGTGTGTGTGTGTGTGTGTGTGTGTGTGTGTGTGTGTGTGTGTGTGTGTGTGTGTGTGTGTGAGTATGTGTGTGTGTGTACTTGCTGTGTGTGTGAAGGTGTGTGTTTGCTGTGTGTGTGTGTGCTGTGTGATCGTGTGATGTGTGGTGTGGTGCTCTTGTAGAGTTGATGGGTACGCCGGGCTACTTGGCTCCGGAGATGCTCAAGGTCTCTGTAGAGGATGACGCTACTGGCTATGGCAAGGAGATAGACCTGTGAGTACCTCCCTCCCTCCTCCCTTCTCCCTGCTCCCGAGACGTGCACACATGTGCGCTTCATGTCTGTCCTCTCCTCTACAGGTGGGCTTGTGGAGTCATCATGTACACATTGTAAGTTGTCATGGCAACTTGGGCCATAAGAATGTATATATAAGTGATCATTGTGGTCACGCCTCCTTGTAGATTAGTGGGATTTCCCCCTTTTTGGCACCGCAAGCAGCTTGTCATGCTGCGAGCTATCATGGAGGGGCGGTACCAGTTTGTCAGCCCAGAGTGGGACGAGGTCTCTAACGAGGCAAAGGACCTGGTGAGGAAGGGGCAAGGGGCGGGGTTGCATGCCAAGGCCTGTTGGGAGGTGTGGCTTGTGCACCCAGACCACCAGTCTCTTGTTGTAGATTCGAAAGCTGTTGGTGGTCGATCCCACGAAGCGGCTGACAGCAGAGGAGGCCATGTGTCACCCCTGGCTCTGCTTTGTAAAGGTGGGCTGCAAATCCACCGTACAGCTGACCACAGGTCTTCAATGCTCCTCCTCCTCCTCCTGCAGCCAGTGCAGCATATGATTTCTCCAAAAAGGAGACTGCGAGTAAGCAGTGTGCTAATCATGTGATGGTCATGTGTGACACTGTGTGGTGGTCATGTGAAACACTGTGTGGTGGTCATGTGAGACACTGTGTGGTGGTCATGTGAGACACTGTGGTGGTCATGTGACACTGTGTGGTGGTCATGTGACACTGTGTGGTGGTCATGTGAAACACTGTGTGGTGGTCATGTGAAACACTGTGTGGTGGTCATGTGAAACACTGTGTGGTGGTCATGTGAGACACTGTGTGGTGGTCATGTGAGACACTGTGGTGGTCATGTGACACTGTGTGGTGGTCATGTGACACTGTGTGGTGGTCATGTGAAACACTGTGTGGTGGTCATGTGAAACACTGTGTGGTGGTCATGTGAAACACTGTGTGGTGGCCATACATGTGACACGCTGTGTGATGTACATGTGACACTGTGTGGTGGTTGTGTGGTTTGCTGCTACTCCACTGCAGGGCTACCTCACAGCTCTGTGGTTCCTCTGCCGCCTGAGAAAGCTGCATCGCGAGTCAACGTTTGTGAGCATGCAGACACTCAGCCCAAGTCCGTACGAGAACCGCTATGTGAGGAAGCTGATTGACGCGTGTGCCTTCCGCATGTACGGCCACTGGGTGAAACGTGGGGAGCAGCAGAACCGAGCCGCTCTGTTTGAAACCAACCCCCACTCTCTCTCCGGGATCTCTGTGGGCCCTTCTGCTATGAATAAACTCTTCCACCAGGAACCCGTCAGCTGGGACAGTTTCTCATAACACGGCCCCATACACCCCATACCATTGCACCATTTTAACTCAATGTACATATGGCACCAACCATCTATTGTTGTGTGGCTCATCATGTGTGTGCCATTATGTTTTTTGTGAACTTCTGACTTGTCCACTGCTCTTCAATCTGCTGCATGAAGTCTGGACGCAACACCTTGCCTCGGTGTAGCAGTTTGGGAGGGGTGGCAGTGTTCCCTTTCGGCGCTGCTGTGGAAGACCCCCGTGCGCCGGTCGTAGAGGTCGAACGCTAGGAAGTAGTCCGGTAGGCGCGTGTAGTGGATGGAGTGCTTGGCGTACAGCCACTCCCCAACAGGACGTGCCACATATATAGGGAGCAGTTGCCACGTCCTGCCAAAGGGCGGGCAGGGGTGCACTGTGCTGCAGACTAGCCTGGGTAAGCTTCTCGGCGTTGCCAGCACTCTTCTGCTTAGCCACACCTCCAGATTTGGCCCCGCCCCCTTCTGCACCAAGGAGACAGCTTGATTGACTAGTAACACGTATCTGCATGAATCAATACCATATAAATCCCCCTCGACGCCCCCACATAACCCACTCTTCTGCGTCTTTCCCTTCTTCTTGCTGCGAACGTTTGAGGGCGGTGGCTTCTTCCGATGCCCTTGAGCCATCGTGCTCGCAAGAGCCACGTGGGTATTTCACTACTGGCCTGCAGAAAAGGGTAAGCCGCCACGTTAGTATTACCCTACGCTATGCCTACTTCACGTATAAATCATAGGCACACCTGCACACATCTGCTGGTCTCCACGTTATGCTTGCCACTCCAATTATGACCCGGTGCAAGCTTTCGCCTGACTGGTATAATGCCTATGCACGGCTTGTGCAGAACCCCCCGGAACTGGGAGATCAATAAGTGCATTCCATATTCCACTCCATACCCTCGTCACCGGGCAACCGGCTGCATACAACCGTTCTCTCCTGGTGAAAGCATTCTGGCTACGCGAGACTAGCTCGTACGCTGTAACAGCCTGGAACAGCATGGCAGAAGGAATCCTTAGATTACAGTGCCAGAGCGCTCTTGACACAGCTTGGTGTGACTAGGACATTTGGATAACAGCTGCGCAAAGTTTACTAACCAAAACAAGCGCGCGCACCGCCACAAGAAGCCAGTCAGCTGTTCCTCTCTTCGTGGTAAATGTTCCATTCCAAATCGGCACATTCCCACTCCAAATTTAATATTCAATTTTCCCGACCTTCGAACAGCCGTGCACAAAGCTGCTCGATGCAAATTTGACCAAATTAACAATTAAATATCTTAAAGGGACTGTCTGTAAATATGTAAATATTAAAAAAAAAAAAAAAAGAAAGAAAAAAAAAAAAAGGAATTTAATGTAATTCTATATTTATATTATTATTATTGATAAAAAATGTGCATAAGTTGCTCCTCAGAAGGTCCAACCCGGTTCTCGACAGATATGGTTCAATTCCATTGGGGGAGACCAGCCACCGGTATCCCAGTCCCCCCCTAATGGGGCCGGCACTACAGTGCCGTGTGGCTGACCTTGCCGCTCGCATGCGTACACGACTTTGGTTTCGAACCCTGGAGATTTGGATTGGCACGCTGAGTGATAGCACAACTCGCCACCGCGGCGCACCTATTTAGGTAAAGCGATTTCTCCTACTTATACTTAAAGCCTGGACATAGCTCCTATACATGTAATGTATTAGTGCGCGGTTGTAAAATTAGCGAAACGGTCGCGACCTGGACAACTGAAGGCCACGCATGGGCTTATATTTCAAGGTGCGAAGTGCGAAAGCTCTCTCAAAGTCAACCTGGAGTGCACGTAAGGGAGGCCGTTATACTTGTATCGCTTGCATGAGCAACAAAGGCGCGCCCGACTGTATACATCTAATGTGTTAGCGCGCGGTGGTGAAGGTAGCGAAACGGTCGCAACCTGGAACAACTAAAGGCCGTGCGTGGGCTTGTATTTCAAGGTGTTAAGTGCGAAAACTCTCTCAAAGACAACCTGGAGTGCACGTAAGGGAGGCTGTTGATCTTGTATCGCTTGCATGGGACGGCATGAACAACAAAGGCGCGCCCGACTGCGTAGTATGAGCGAGACCAGGTCCTGTTCGCAGTGGGCGTATGAGGGCGAGGTGGAGAAGTGGGCAGAGGAGGCTCTAAGGGTCCGTGCATGTTGCTTAACATT
>OX465047.1:5914896-5997396 GCA_949841015.1 Aplysina aerophoba | reverse complement strand
CGGTGTAGCAGTTTGGGAGGGGTGGCAGTGTTGTCTTCAATCCTGAGGTACACGCCCTCTACTGGACCATCATAGAAGGCAGAGGGTGTGTCTAAGAGCTTCACAACCTAACATGCAAGAGAAGAGTGCACGCAGGATAAACATGAGCCGTTTATGTGGGTGGGGGGCAACCCCATAGATTCTCCAGCATGCATGCATACGTACATCGTCCCTGCCGCCAAAGCTGGCTGCTGCTGCGATGGTGCGCACAGTCATGATTCCAGTGTCCTTCAGGAGCCGGTCCCTTTCGGCGCTGCTGTGGAAGACCCCCGTGCGCCGGTCGTAGAGGTCGAACGCTAGGAAGTAGTCCGGTAGGCGCGTGTAGTGGATGGAGTGCTTGGCGTACAGCCACTCCCCGAACAGGACGTGCCGTTCCGGCTCCATTACTTGGAAGAGGGCGCTCGAATGCGCCTCGAGCCACGCGTCGAGTGTGCTGAACTGCTTGTGCGTCGACGAGTGAACAAAGTGCGACCTGTTTTGCACTCGCAGCCTCCACTGGGCGTCGATGGAGATGCCGAGGTTAGCTCCGTCAACCTTCTCTTCAACGACAACCGAACGCCCGGTGGTGGACTGGCCCTTGGTTGTCTTCCTTGCGCCGCCACCAGCCGCTCGGGTGTAGAACAGGCTCTCCTCTCCCTTGTCCATGAGCAGGTCCTCTCGAGACACGCCCGAGCCGCCGGCGTCGAACAGGTGCTTTGTTCTAGGGAACTTGTATAGATCGCGCAGGGGATCGGATGCCGCCATCTGCACTTGCAGTCCGATCACACTAGTAGGTAGCTACTATCCACCTGGCTGCTGCAGTGCCGATTCACGAGTGCAGTGACACAGCGGTTTGCGCAACTAGTTGCACAATCATTCTGACGAATGACCAGGGGCGATTCCGTGAAACGCAAGAAGTCGCTGTAGTGCCAATGAAATTCACTTCCCTGCAGCCATTCAGTTGGGGATGCGGTACATGCTCACATGCACACACACGGCACTTCAGGTAACAGGTGTCCCACTAAGATGGCAGTGCGTGGGTCTGCGTGGGTCTGCGTGGGTCTGCGTGGGTCTGCGTATCAGACAGACAGCTGTAGAAGTGCAGCACATGCAACTGAATAGTCCTGCACAGGAGAAGCTACCTCATTTTCATTACATGTGATTGTCATCTTGTAATACAAAGGGTATTGCAGTCACTTTCATTTAATGTGAAATCGCAACTGTGTGGCACACATACTCTGGAACAAACACGGACATGTTTACAGTACAATTGTCAGTGGCCAACTTCAACTGCTTGTTGCCCCAGCTGAGGGACTGCCGGTGTTGGTGAAGGTTGGACCACTTGTTGCCCCAGCTGAGGGACTGCCGGTGTCAGTGAAGGTAGGACCTCGGTATGCGTACTCCAGCGTGGACACGACGACGTTCATGTCTGCTTCGATGGTGCGTGCCCACTGCTCCAGGTCCCCTAGGTCTTTCAACGCCTTATGAAACCCCTCCATCAGCCCCTTCCACTGCTGAGCCTGCTTCGTGTAGCGAGCAGCCTGTGCTTGAAGCTTCTTGGTTTCCTGGTCCAATCTCTTCTGGTTCTCATAAGCTTGCTCTACTTCTGAGTTCAGAGCATCCACGAGGGAGGATGTGAAGGCCTTGACAGACTCTTGGGCATCTTTCTTTCTTTTCTCTTGCTCCTCTTTGAACTTACTTTGCCTCGCCTGGTGCTCCTTCACCAAACGAGACAGCATTGTGGGGATACTGATAAATGGGGATTCCCCTTTACGTCACTATACAAGCGCACGTGGCAGAAGATGGCGCTCATTTGCTCCAGTAAGTAGCACACGAATCCTCCTTGTGCGGTCATGCGCTCGTAAGCGTTGCTGCCCTAGCATAGTTGTATACAAGCTTCCATTCTCATGTCTTTATTTCTTCCTTCTCCCTCGGCAGTTAGCGGGGAAGTGCCTGAGGAGCCTGTCCTGTCCCCTCCCTCCAAGCATGTCTTCGAGAAGAGGTTGGCAGTCAAGTTCATTGAAGAGAACGGGACGGATCCCGTTACAGGAGAGGCGATGGCCGTGGAGGACCTCATTGAGATCAAAGGTGAGGCCGAGCAAATGGCATCCCAGCAGAGCTGTACCCACACTCCCTTCTGCTGTATCTGCTCTGCTGTCTCTGCTCTGCTGTCTCTGCTCTGCTGTCCCTGATCTGCTGTCTGTAGTCTCCCTTGTCGTGCCGCGTTGCATGATACGGTGAATGTGTGCTGTGTGACAGCTGCCCCTCCCCCTCACTGTGTGCTGTGTGACAGCTGCCCCTCCCCCTCACTGTGTGCTGTGTGACAGCTGCCCCTCCCCCTCACTGTGTGCTGTGTGACAGCTGCCCCTCCCCCTCTCTGCCCGTGCAGCCAACCCCCTGGTGAAGCCCCGCCCCCCATCGGCAACCAGCATCCCAGCCATTCTGAAACTCCTTCAGGACGAGTGGGTGAGTTAGTGTGGGTGGGGATGGGGTGTGGGTGGCTCTCTTCACCGTTGCTTCCTTTGCTCACCAGGACGCGTGCATGTTGCACACGTTCACTCTGAGGCAGCAGCTCCAGACGGCTCGTCAGGAGCTCTCCCATGCCCTCTACCAGCGGGACGCTGCCTGCAGGGTCATTGCCCGCCTCAACAGGGAAGTCCAGGCAGCCAGAGAAGGTACAGCAGACACATACAACTAGCATCTTTTTTACCAGCTGGCCCTTGACCCCTGTGCTCCAACCGACGCCTCACTCTATTGCAGCTTTGGCCACACTAAAACCACATGGTCCTGGGTACTTCCCTGAAACTCTACCGGAGGGTGTGGACCAGGTGGGTGAGCCGATGGAGGAGGGACGCACAGAGAGCCTGGAGGAGATAATAGCTAAGGTGAGAGAGGGTGGGGCTGTCTCGTGGGGGGCGTGACATGGGTGTGGAATGCATTGAGACCTCCCTCCTGACAGCTACAAGCAACGGCAGCCCAGCTGACAGCAGAGAGGAAGAAGAGAGGGAGAAAACTTCCTGAGGACCTCATACTCCCCGACACCATCAGCTCCTTCCAGCAGCAGGCCTCCCATCCAGTGAGATGGGCGGGGTGGGGCGGGGCTGGGCAAGGTGGGTGCAGTGGGATGATGCCATGCCTGTTGCCTCACTCAGGGCCTGCACAGTGCCAGTGCTCCGGGCATCCTCACCCTCGACATCTCTCCCGACTCCACCAAAGTCCTCACTGGAGGGAATGACAAAAATGTGGTTGTCTTCGATCGGCAGAGCGAGCAGGTAAGCAATTACAGGGGCTGACCCTCAGTTGGTCCAGCCCTTGGTCCATCCCACTGCAGATCACTGCAACGCTGAAGGGCCACACAAAGAAGGTGACCAGTGTTCTGTACCATATGTCTGGGAACAAGGTTGTCTCAGCGTCCCCTGACGCCACCATTAGGGTGTGGGACGTGGACAGAGCAGCACTCAAGACCACCATCAAGGTAACATACACACACATTTGGCATACTATTGGTCATCACCAACCCCTTCTCCCTCCCCTCCCCTCCCCTCCCTCCCCTCCCCAGGCTCACAGCGATGCAGTGACAGGCATCAGTCTGCACCCAACCGGGGACTACCTCCTGAGCTCCTCCCTTGACGAGAACTGGGCCTTCTCTGACCTCCGTACTGGGCAGGTCATCAGCAAGGGCTCTGACACTGGGGGGAGCTCTGGACTCACATGCTCCCAGTTTCATCCTGATGGGCTGATATTTGGAACAGGAACTGCAGATAGTGTGATTAAGATCTGGGACCTGAAGGAGAGCTCAAATGTGGCCAACTTCCCCGGGCACACTGGGCACGTGGTCTCCATTGCATTCTCAGAGAACGGGTGGGTGCTGATAGATGTGTAGAGCATGTGACTGTCTGCTGGGAATCTGATTGGTCGCATGACATGTTGTGATTAGCTATGCGGACTATGCGAATGCCACTTGGCAGTTGTCCCGTGAGGTCACATGACCACCATGTGACTTGTTCTGCCTGCAGCTACTACCTGGCTACTGCTGCCGAGGATGCCACAGTGAAGCTGTGGGACTTGCGCAAACTGACCAACTTCCGCACCATTGAGCTGCCCGAACGCTATGAGGTCCACTCAGTCACCTTTGACCAGAGTGGAGCCTACCTGGCTATTGCAGGCTCTGACATCCAGTGAGTGGCTGAGAAGGGAGGGGCCTTCTACCTGTGCCAATGCCACACCCTTTTTCTGCGTCCTCACCTCAGAGTGTACCAGTCCAAGCAGTGGACTCTCCTCAAGACCCTTACAGGTAAGGACAGGCTGTCAGTGTGCCCCACACAGCACAGCCACTGGAAGGTTCTGTAAGATCCCAAGTGGGCGTGATCTGCCCTCTTCCCCTCCCACTGCAGACCACACCGGTGTAGTGAATGCTGTCCGTTTTGGGAAGAACGCTGCCTTCCTAGTCTCCGCAGGAATGGACCGTACTCTGAAGCTGTTTGGCCCCTAAGGCCTGAGACTGTGCAGAACAGCCCACACACACACACACACCGTCAGCTGTCTCTCCCACGCGTGCACACCCATTGAAGCACCAAAAGCATGCATACACCTGGTGAGTGTAGTTACTGCCCACACTGCCCACTGGACCCTTTCATTCAGGCTTACACTCCAACACATATCTACAATGCATTACTCCAATCGTGACAAAATGTCTGCCAATTGTTCAGACTTGTGTTGTAAAGCTTCAAAGCACTCTGAGAAAGAAGTGTTGTACGACTCCGCCACACTGTTGTACACCGTAGCAGCTCGGTCTCCCACCTGCACAGAGTACATACAGAGTGCATTTGCGTGCGTGCGTGCGTGCGTGTGTGTGTGCGTGTGTGTGCACACTCCCGCTGGGGCCAACCTGGTGCTCAGCACTCCCCTCTGCCAAGGACAGCCGCCCTAGCATGGCTGCAATGTCTCTAGACTTGGGGAGAGCCTTTTGATGTGAGCAGAGATTGTCTATGGTCTTCTTCAGTTCTCGAGTGAACCACACCAGGTGGGGTACACAGGGATGATTGACCTGCAGGGAGGAGGAGATGGCAGTCCACCACACGCACACATTCCTCGCTCTAGGTCTGCGGAGACAAACCTCAGGCTTCGATTTCTTTTTCTTCTGTTTCTTTGACACCGCAACAGACTCCAGACCACCGGCCAGACTGTCTGACGCACAATCACATAGCAGAGTAACCATGGCAACCACCTAGACAGAAATCATTTTGGGCACCAGCTCATCCACCCACAAATTAAGGGTGCAGCGGGCTAGAGGTCCTCCACTGACCTGTGTGAAGAGGGACAGTGGCTGCACCTCCACACAGTGCTCCTTGAGCACATCCATTGGGTGTGTCTTTGTAGCTACATCACCACCTGCAGGGGGTGGGGCGGGGCGGGGCAGGGAGGGTGGTACTACTGCACTAAGGGATGGCACTCACTGAGGCCACTCACCCTCTCCATCTGGGTCAACTGCTGCAGAGAGGGCTCGTAGACACTCGTCAGACACCATTGGCACTGCACACCCTACATGCAGCACACACAGACACACACACGGATGGACACGTCATCTGGCAGTATCTGAGGGTCTAACATGCCAGACAGCACCTCTCAAGATCTCCAGTGCAGACTCCAATTGCTCCTTGATCTGTGCCTCTGCTGCCGCAGCTGAGGGGGAGGGGGAGGGGCAGGGAAAGGAGACTCCATGCATAACACCAGGAAGGGGGATGCACCATGAGGAGTTGGTGGAGTACCTTGTGCTGCGTCCAGTGAGAGCTGAGCCACTCGGAACAAGCTCAGCACAGCTTTGTCATAGTTCTGGTACACAAGCAGCACAAACTCACAAGTAGGCGGCCTCTGAATGGGCAGCTGGGAGGGGAACGAAGGGGAGAGGAGGGAGCACCACTGCCTTTCATGCTCAGTTCTAGGGACACACCAGCAAGGGAACTTTGAGTTCAAACGTCTTGGCAGCTTTCAGTTGCCTTTGTCAAAATGTTTGAACTCAAAGTGTCCTGGCTCCTGTGAACCTAGAAAATGATCCGCCCATCCCCTCAGGCCTCTCCAAGCACTGTTGGTGAAGCTCACTATGTCAATGGCCCAGGGGTCCCTGCCTGCCGATACAGCCAGGTGCTGCCGAGTGTCTTTGAGCACTGTCTCCAAGCTGTCCACCATGGCGGCTATGGCCGTCACACCATCCTGCCCCCTACCCGGGGGAGGGGTGAGGAGGAGGGCCTTCAGACCTTGCATGATCACAGCCAGGAACCTGAAAAACAGGCACTACAGGAGGGCGGGTTGGTAAAGGGGTGGGGCAGGAGTGGGCACAGGGTAACAATCATGCTAAATATTCCCCTTGCCTCTAGCCCCACCCCCACCCCATCCCACCTCCAGCTGGAAGGAGTGTTGGACCTGTTCGATTGTCACCCGCCGCTCTGGAGGGCTCCAGTCAGCCAGCAGTAACACATCTCTGTTGTCCACCATCCTTGTTGCTATTTCTATGGCAGGAGGGGGAGGGGGAGAGGGAGGGGTGAGGAGAGTAGGGGGGAGGGGGGGAGGAGGGAAGAGGAGAGAGATGGCAAGAGAGAGGGAGGAGAGCTGAGAGTAGAATAATAACCACTTACTTCTTTGTACGAGCAGTGTGCCACTTGCCTGCAACGTTGGGGCCAAACGTTGTCCGGAAGAGCCTGTCCGCGGACTCCCTGGCTGTGGCGAGGCTCTGTGTGGTGCGGACCAAGGCCAACAGCTGCTGCTGCACCTGCAGGAGAGCAAAGAGGTGCGAGGAGAAGAGGCGGTCCCGCAGGTTGGTCATCTCCACCACCATCTGGAAGGAGCCATTCTTGTAGGCCTGGATCAGAAATTCACTCATCTGAGGGGGGAGGGGGGGGAGAGGAAGGGGAGGTGAACGAGGTAATGCCTGCTGCAATAAGGGGCAAGGGTAGGCAGGCTGTGTGTGTGCGCGTGTGTGTGTGTGCGCGTGTGTGTGTGTGTGTGTGTGTGTGCGTGTGTGTGTGTGTGTGTGTGTGTGTGTGTGTGTGTGTGTGTGTGTGTGTGTGTGTGTGTGTGTGTGTGTGTGTGTGTAGTCTTCCCACCTCTCTCCTGGCGTTGAAGTAAAATTTGAGACCAAACCCAAAAAACACACCAGCTAGGGACAAAGTCCCACTGGACATCATGTACCGGCGGGGGAGGTACCTGCAATCAGTGTGGGGCATGGCCAGAAAAATATACAAAACATCTTCAAGTCAAAGTTTACAGTGCACATCAGCCAACAACCAACGCTCAGCTGACCCCACGGTGTCAATTTGTATCTGTTTGACATCCAATTGGTCATAGAGCTCAGCACACTTCTCAAACACACCTGCACACAAACAAAGGGGAAGGGGTGGGGAGGGGTGGGGAGGGGTGGGGAGGGGTGGGGTGGGGGAGGGGTGGGGTGGGGTGGGGTGGGGGAGGGGGACGGGCATGGAGCAGCCAGGTGGTTGGTTCAGTGGGCGCTCGGGCACAGTACAACCCTGCATGTACCCGATGCACCCCACCCCAAGTGTGCCCGTCCCTCACCGAGCTCTGCATACACCCTGAACAGCAGGAGGGTGATCTGGTGGTTGCTTGGACTGTTCTTGCGCCCTTCCTCCAACTCCAGTGCCACTGCCCACAACAGGGCCCACCCCTTCTCTGCCTCACACGCCTCCTCCAGCATGAGATGAGCGGCCACAAGGAGGTAGGTGTCACTCGGCTGCCACTCAGTGGGGGCCAGGTGCTGGCCTGCAGAGAGGGCCCCACATCACCCACACCACACACAACCAACACACCTCACTCCCCACATCCCACCACCCACCGCATCATCCCACACCCCTGCACACCCTCACCACCACCACCACCACACCACCCACCAAGCCTGATCCCCTCCTTGTACTCCTGAAGGAGGCGCCTGACCAGGGTCCTCCTCTCTTGGCCACTCAGAGAGAGGTGCTCCCCGGAGAACCTTTCCAGCAGGAGCACATTGGCGTGCTGCTGTAAGCGACTCAGCTGGGGGGGGAGGGGGAGGGGGTGGTGAGGCACAGGAATACGATGATGTTGTCTCTTAATCTCTCACATTCTTCTTCAAGTCCTCATCTGGGGGGTCGTGGTCCACAGGCTCCGCCTTTATGATTGAACGAATTTCTTTCAGGAACTCTGCCTTATGTTTGGCTGACAGTAATGGTATAAAGGTGCTCAAATCGTCATAGCAACATGGCTTGGAACCAAACCTCAAAAAGTGTAAAAAGATGTGATTGTCAGGTGACCCTGCAGTGACAGATGGCAGGGGCCAATCTCACAATGGCAAACACATCATTTGCACATGTGAGACGATTGGCGGCACTCTCACCCAAGTCCACTGCCGTCTCAAGCCCTGCCTCCTTCAGTTGCCGTAGCAACTCTAATCGTGCTAAGTATGGCCCTCGCACACGCCTCCCGGCCCCGCCCTCCTCCTGTGCCTTCACTAGTCCCTCAATAAACTGCTTTGCCTCCTCCAGAGCACCCTCTCCATCTGTCCCCACCTCTCTCGAGCTGTACCGCTTGATCTGACATGCAATGTACGTCTTCACATCTGACCACTGGTCTGGACTGGAGGGAGGGGCTAGCGGTGGAGCCGTGCCTGCACTCAGCGGCTCACATAACCTCTGGAGCTCACTCCTTCTCCAGCATTTGCTGCAGCTTAGTGACAGCGGCCGTCCACTGCTTGCACTGCACCAACGTCTCCACCAGCAGGGAGTCCCACTCCTCGGGACTGTGGATGCGCTTCCCTGCAAGGAGAGGGGGAGGGAGGAACAAGGAATAATCTATACAGGGGCTCATGGCCACGTTCTCAATGAGCAGCAAAGTTGTTGTCGAGCGATATACGTAGCAACAGTTCCTTATGATGCAGCACGTTTCTACCGAAGGTCTTTGTCAACTGCCGAGCACAAGGTACTCTCGCAGTGAACTGCTCGCAAACGACTTTGCTGTTAAGGAACAAGCCGTGTAAGCTTTCAGCGTCTGTGGTGTAAGTGGCCGGCAGCAGAGAGGGTCTAGCACACTAGACTAGCAGGCCTCATGAGACACGAACAGCAACGACCACTTGCAGGGGGCTCACCCAGGGGGGCATTCAGCACCTCCAGCGCCTTCTCCCAGCTGCCCAGCCGCTCCAGGATCATCAGGTACAGCTTCACCTCTGCAGGCACACAACGCAGCTACACACACCCCAGCCAGCACAGACGCCCTCCACATGCCCCCGCACCTGCCTCTGCATCCAACTTTCCTTCGGTGACGAAGCGCTCCACCATGCGTTCGGCCAGTGGGAGGAACATGGTCTGGGCCTTGCTGGGGTCCATACGGGCTTGCATCACAATACTCATCACTCCCCAGAAGTAGTACGGGTTGTTGGGGACAACCTTGTGCAGGGAAAGGGCAGTCTGCAAGGGCGGGGTCACTGGTAAGGGGCGTGACCCAAGGGGGCGTGGCCCACCCAGTACTGCCCACCTGCTGCTGCCGCTGGTAGTCCCCCACTCTCACATAGGCCATGAACAAGTGCGTCAAAATCTCTTCACTTTGAGGCATGGCCTTGGCAGCTGCAGCGTAGATCTCACACACCTTCTCAACTGCAGGGACCACACCAGGGCCAAAGCACACCGCACCACACAACACCAGGGAGCAGGAACTTTCATCATAATTTATTACACTTATATACACACACAATGTATGTGTATTATCTTATAGGTTTATGGGTTATGGGTGTATGTGCACATGTGTTATACATATTAATGTTGTATAATGTACAATTATTACATGTTTATTGTTTACTAAAAATTATCTTTTAGGTTTTCCATCCATTGTTATTGTTATATACTATGGGTTTCACATTTATTATTATTATCATTATGTTGGGCTTCCCATTTTTACAATTTCACTTGACTAAACGGTTGCTTGCGCTCACAGCACACACAAACAGCACACATACACACAGACCCACCCGTACAACATACATAGACCCACAAACCCCGCCCACTACCGGAAGGTCCCGCCCACCAGAGGGTCTACTCACACTGTCCCGTCTCCCGGTAGTACAGCGTCATGGCCTGCAGTGTGGGCTCGTCAGCAGGGCCCCGCCCCTTGGCCTCCTCCACCAGCGCACGCCCCTCCTCCACGCGGCCGAGCCGGTGCAGGGCCAGTCCCTTGAGAGCCTGCAGCAGTGAGGGTGAGGGTGAGGGGGTGGGGTGGGGGTGAGGGGTGAAGGTCTAGGTGTCACAGCAGGGCTTTACATAGAAGGGCACTCTGTGTTGTCGACAGCTCACCTTCGCGCAGACAAGATCTCCATCTTTCTTCAGTATCTTGCTGGAAAGTTGCACTGCCTTCTTCAGCTGACCGTTGTCAATCGCATCTGAAGGTGGAATGGAAGTGCGGGGGCGTGTGGGTGCGATGCTTTACGAGTGTTACGGGTAGGAGTGACGCGGGTTGTGCGACACGCTCATCCGAGCATGCTGGGTCGGACTCGATGCTAGCTCACCATACACGGGCCTCAGTCGGCGCTCAGTTACTTCCGAATGCTTCAATGCCTCTTTGTTCGCCGCCATATTTCCCTTTCCACATGGCCTACACGCTACATCATGGAGACTTGGGAAAGTCCCTTGCAACTTGCCTAATGCACTCTCGCCATGCAGGAGGTAGGCACAGCTAGGCGCCTTTGGGCACTGTGTAATAGGATATCATCGCTGGGTAAGTCTGAATGGATGCTGATTGTCTTCTCTTGAGTCCAGGAGGAACTGGAGGTGTTGAGGTCAATCTACGATGGCGACGACTGCTTCACGGAGATCAGTCCCACTACTTTTCAGTATCGGGTGAGGTTGGCGTTAGGTTAACCTGATGCATCATCTGCAGCTACATGCCATGGCACATGACGATCACGTGATCAGCATCGCTCCACCCAGGTTGGCACTGTTGGTGATGCCACGTCCTTCATGGTCGAGCTGGAGTGGCCTCCAGACTACCCCCACTGCCCCCCCTCTATCAGCCTGGACGGGTTCTTCAACAGACACCTGTAAGGAGGCGGGGAGGGGCCCTGTATTCCATCATTGCAGCAGCAGCACTATGGGATGGCTCCAGCCTCTGACCATTCCGACTGAAATAGACATCCAATACTGTGTACATATATTATCTAATTACATGTTATCTCCTTATTTTGCGTGTGCTTGTGTGTCAATTGTATGCATTGTTAGTGGTTCTTTGCCCACACATCCCCTTAACTCTTGCAGGCCACCCTCGACTAAATCTGGCATTGTGGAGGCCCTCACAGAGCAGGTCAGGGTAGCCTTGCATGGACTCCTCCTTCCCGGTGGAGTCACACATGCACAGGCTGCTGCTGGTGCTGGTTGAAGGCTCCTGGCTCCGTTGTTCTGTGCAGTGTGAGGCAATGCTGGAGACACCAATGACCTACTCGCTGTTCGAGTTTGCAAGGGAATCAGCTGATGATATTGTGACACTACCAGACCCCGCAGAGACAGAGCGTGTGTCCAGTACCGTCCAAACAGCCACCACCACCCAGTCACCGCCACCAAAGAGGAAGGAGGCACTGAGCAAGCAAGCCAAGAGGAGGCTAGCGGGGCGGACCAGTGAGTCTAGACCCCTCCTCACACACCTATTTCCCCCGTGCATTGCACCCCTCCTCACACACCTATTTCCCCCGTGCATTGCACCCCTCCTCTGCTTACAGACGCACAGGGTGAGCTTCCACGTGGCTGGAACTGGGTGGATGTCATTAAACACGTGAGTGTGCCACATGGCATGCCAGTCCTCTTGCCATCTCACTCCTCCCCTCCCCCTCCCCCTCCCCCTCCCCAGTTGTCAAAGACTGGCTCCCAACAAGATAGCTGATGCAAGACTGCATGCACATTGCACAATAACAGGCAGACACGCACAGTTCACAGATACTTGACCCCACACGCATCGCCCACAAGAATCACCATTGCAGAGTTGCCAGGCACTCACAAACACAAAACAACAAGCACTGTACTGTCGCCTATTTTGAACTCTACTCCTGATCGTCCTCTGTGACTCCCTGCGACTCTAACTCCATCAGCACATTGTCAAGATAGTTCGGATCAGGGTAGCCGTGCCCGGAAAAGTTCCCGTGGCACTCCGTCTTGTGGTGGATCTCATTCCACACAACCGTGTTGCTGGCCCCCGTTGTTACGGAGGTGCCGATGGTGAAGGTCAGTCGGCGGTCCCACGCCACCTGCAGTAGGCGCAGCACCCTCTGGCCTTTGGGGCAGTCCGGCAGGTAGCACACCCTCGGGAAGCCATGTGTGGAGAAGGAGCGACCACTCTGCAGGAGGAAGACAGGTTGGTGGGGCGGTGTGAGGGTGTGGTGGTACTGCTCAATCTCTGCTGTTGTACGTGGTGTGGTGGCATGCGGCACTAACCCTGTCCCTCCCTCGTCTGAAACTGTAAGTGATCTCAATGCAGCCGAATCCTTCGTAGCCGGGGAGAGAGAGGTGAGTCCGTCGCACGTGCATGGATCCATACTCCTTAGGCATGTCCCCAATCTTGACACCGTGTATCTTTTTACATGTAGGGCAGCGGATGCCAGACTGCAGAGGGAAGGGCACGACAATCACTCCTTGCCCTCTTGCCACTCAAAGTGGCTCTCCCTCCTAGCCCACCCCTCCAGCCCTGCCCCACCCCACCCCACCCCTCCAGCCCTGCCCCACCCCACCCCTCCAGCCCTGCCCCACCCAACCCCACCCCTCCAGCCCTGCCCCACCCCACCCCTCCAGCCCTGCCCCAATCCCCTCTCCTCCCCGGCTCACTGGACCGTTCCTGGAGGTCTGGGAAGTGAGGTACTGTTGAAAGCAGAGACGGTGCAAGCGGTGAGAGCATTTGAGCATCTGCACGAGATCCAGACCTAGGTCTGCCGTCTGGTAGTCAGACGGCTCCGATAGCTTGCACAGACACACTGGACACGGCTGGGGAGGAAGCCACGGGACAGACAATGGTGTGCAGCTCTGGGCAGTGGGTGCACCCTGCCAGCCAACCCACCTCGTCCTCGTCTGCAGAAAGCTTCTGCACTGTCGACACGTAGCTGGCCACTGACGGGTCCAGAGGGGGCAGGTTGGGGCTGACCAACAGTGTCCACTGAGGGGTACTGGCCAGGCCAGTCTCCTCCCGCTTGGAGTGAGTGGAGATGGAACAACCTTCTCCATCCTGTCCAGCAGCCGTGGAGCTATTGTGATGGGGTTGGTTGGCAGCTGCAAAGATAGACTGGTACACGTCCTCTGTGGCGCTAGCGAGAGGGGGGTAGGTCAGAGACTGGGGTACACCCCCTGTGGCGCTAGCGAGAGGGGGGTGGGTCAGAGACTGGGGTACACCCCCTGTGGCGCTAGTGGAAGGGGGGTAGGTCAGAGACTGGGGTACACCCCCTGTGGCGCTAGTGGAAGGGGGGTGGGTGACAAACTGGGGTCCACCACTTGTGGAGTTAGACATGCTGCTTCCTTGGTAAGCCCCACTCACTGATGTGGTGGTGGGTGTGGCTTGAGGGACATAGTGGTGAGCAGTTCTACTGTATAGCTGCGTGGACGGGAGGGCTGCTGCCAGAGGTGACACATTAGGGGGCTGTCCCTGAGCGGCCCCACAGAGGTATGTCTGTAGTGGTTGATCCAGGGGGAACCGTCTTACCCTGCGCTGCGTGTTGAAGCCGTGTCTGGTCTGACGCATGTACCCTCCCACAGCCTGAAAGGAGATGGTGTAGGGCAGGTTGGCTGCCGTGTGCGAGAGGTCTACTTCTTGTCCGCCATGGGGGTTGCGTGACTGGTAAGCTGCCTCGATCACCAGCATGGAGACAACGTCGTACAGTACAAACATACCGTGTCCCAACTCCCACGACCACTCACCACTACACGGTGCAACGGAGGGCAGGTGTACGGGGCACCGCCTCACATGACATCGGTACCCTGGGGGGGGGGGGGGGGGCAGGAGAGAGAGGGCAACAGCACAGTGACCTGCTAACACTTTGGCACGCGTGGAGGGTAATTTAATCTCAATCGTCTTGCGTTTCGCGTGCACTGTGCGTGCGGAAGAGGGCAGCCTAAGGTCCAAAGAAAAGCTCACCCGACTCCCTGTGAACCTGCTCCATAGCGGCGAAGTCGACTATGTTCTCTTGTAGGCGCGGGTGACGGGCCTTCGCAGAGTTGGGCAGGAGTTGTAGATCAAAAGAGGGAGACCTAGCCCTGTGGAATTGGTCCTCCAAAAGTTGTATGACGTCCGCCGGGTAGGGCGAAAAGCCCCCGTCATCTCGCTGCCACTCCCAGACGTAGTACTGTGTCCAGGGAAATCTACGAGCCATCTCCTGTTCACCTCCTTCCCAGATGAACGAAAGCAAGTGAAAGTGACAGCATTCCAAGTTATGGCTCTACGGGACGGGGGCTGGACGGGATTCCTGGAAGGATAAACATCACGTGATCTCAACAACTGGTCTCTTCCGGTTTCGCTTTGGCTTTTAATTAGGCTCCGCTACCGGATGTTACCTTGTGGAAGATGTACATCTTTGGGCAGAGCAAAATGAAGTAATTTGTCTCAAGTACCGAGGCACGTCTGGGTGGAATAGAAGCGGCGCATTAGTACTATGGCAACGGATCTTGGTAAGTGTGTGTGGGATGTCCGGGATGCACCAAATACAACAGTTAAAACTCTCAGTTCGAGTCGCACCTTAGATAGAGATAGGCTTGGGTCGCACCCACCACTCGCCCAGGGCTCGACATTGTGGCACTAAAGTGTTTCTACCATCCAACTGTCCCGTCTCCCCCAACCCCCCTGCAGACGAAACGCTGGACAACCTTCTGGAGGAGCTCCAGTCGCTCTCTCCGACGGACAAAGACAAGCCGAAGGTGTACGACCAAGTTGACGGCGGCAGTGTTCGCCCCGTACGCGCTCCCGCCTCCAGCACCCCTTCGGCGCGTCAACCCGCCCAATCGTCCCAGCCTCCACCTCCCGTGGAAGAAGACCTCCCAAAGATACGGAACATATACGACGAACTGAAGCCTCAGTCACTGGGCGAGCCGCCCCCCAAGCCGCCCCGCCAGACCCAGGCCTCTCCCCCCAGGCAAAGGAAGAAGCAGCCTGCTGCTACCACCAACGGGGTGGCGCCGGGCGGCCGGGAGGGGAAGGCCAACGTGTCTGAGTTGGACGCACTCCTTGAGACCCTGGGCAGCAACGTGCCACAGAAGGCAGACATTGTGTCTGGTACACATGGGCATGCATGGACAGAGGGTTGGGTGGGGTGGCCGAGCTATCAGTGTGCATGCCAGATGTTGTGTGCTGTGCGGCTGATTAGAGCTGTTAGTGGTAGACGCCACACTTCATGCCACTCATCCAAAGTGGACCGTTATCAGCTAGCCAGCCGTTGCAGGCAGATGGCACCACAGCACAGCATTGCACAAATGGTATTGCATTGCCAAATGTGTATATTGACTTGTGCAATCTCTGCCTGTCCTGTGTAGGTGGTACTCAGGCCGGCTCAGAGAGGTCACTCGATGACATGTTGGAGGAGCTACACAGCATGGAGCCAGCACCCTCAGAGGGAAAGGGAACACAGCAGCCGTCCACAGATGCCAGCACGACTGACCCCTCCCCTGCCAAGCAGGGGGGCGGGTCCACAACAACAAAGAAGCTGGATGCCCTGCTGGTTGAGCTGTCCACTTTTAAGCCCGCTCTGCCGCAGTCACCTCCTGCGCAGGTGCAGAGTGCAGTGGATGCAGAGTACTCTGTCGTTCGGCGAGAGGACAAGCAAGAGTCTCGAGCCCCCAAGCCACCGGCCACCGTGGAGCTAGACTCAATGCTGGCAGAACTGGGTTCCGAGGTCAAGTCCAAGGGGGTGGACACCACACTGAAGGGGTGCTGCGCGGCATGCTCCAAGCCCATCCATGGCAAGTTGCTGACCGCCATGAGTCGGACATGGCATCCAGAGCATTTTGTCTGTGCCATCTGTGAACAGGAGCTGGCCAACAAGCCCTTTTACGAGCTTGACGGGCGGCCGTACTGCGAGAAGGATTACAACGAGATGCTGGCACCTCGCTGTGGCTACTGCAACGGGCCTATACTGGAGGTGCGTCTGGCAAGGGCGGGGTTGGGGGGTGAAGAGGGGAGGGGAGGCCTTTCAACTGACCACTGAAGTGCTTGAATGACATATGAGTATTTGTATGTATTTTAATCCTTCCTTCCTCTGTGATGAGCTTGGACTGTGGATGTATAGTGTGGTGTGGTATGGTGTGCTGTGATGTGATGTGGTGTGGTGTGCTGTGATGTGATGTGGTGTGGTGTGGGTGTGGTGCGGAGATGAGGCTGTGGATGGGGACGAGCGGCTGCCCATTCCATATGGTCTGTGGGTGGTGTTCTGCTGAAGGTCCTGCTGCTCCTTTAGTGTTGGCTTCCTATTGGCACTGAGAACAATACCAACAGATCTAGAGTAGGCCAGGGCTGGTCTAACAGTGACAGACACTTCCTTCATTACAACACCAGAAGGGATCGGGTCTGGCCATGGAAGACTAGTAGCTAGGTAGCTGCCATATTGGTCCACATGCTCAGCTGTCAGTCCGTATCACTGCTGTCACACCCAGTGATGGAGGTGGTAGACCACTGCCGCTGGTGGCCTTTATGTGGTGCATTGTGTTTCTGGCTGCCCCTGGAGCTGGCACCACACTGTACCATCCACTCCTGTGCTGTGTACCACACACACGCACACACACACGCACACACACGCACTGTGCTTCAGGTCCCCTCTCCTCCCCCAGCGCTGCATCAATGCCATGAACAAGTCCTGGCATCCCGACCACTTCTTCTGCTCACTGTGTGGCAAGCCGTTTGAAGAGGACAACTTCAACTTCTATGAGAAGGATGGCAAGCCCTACTGCAAGGAGGACTACTTCGACCAGTTCGCCCCAACGTGCAAGCGCTGTGACCGAGCCATCATGGGAGCCTACCTCTCGGCCGTCGGCTCCTACTGGCACCAGGATTGCTTCACCTGCAAGGTGAGACGGGTCGACAGGTGTGCTGTGGGGGCTGTTTGAGGGAGTGAACCATCCTAACCACTGCAGTGGTGTGAGGCATTCCTTGTAGCAACCCCACACAACCCCCATTGATCCTGGCCTGCACACACGCCATGCACTGACAGCCTCGTGGGGTGGGGTGCACTTGTAGTGGGTGTGTGCTGACTCCTCACTGCCACTCCCCCCGCCCCACCCCCCTGCATCCACCACCCACAGTCCTGCAGCAAGAGCTTCCCGAGGATGAATTTCTTTGAGCATGAGGGCCAGCCCTACTGCGAGCTGCACTACCACGAATCACGGGGCTCTCTCTGCGCAAAGTGCCAGCAACCGATCCTGCGGGACTGCGTCAACGCCATGGGGAAGAAGTTCCACCCGGAGCACTTTGCCTGCGCCTTCTGTATGGAGCAGCTTAAGCTGGGGAACTTCAAGGAGCACAGAGGCAATGCCTACTGCAGCCCTTGCCACGACAAGCTCTTTGGGTGACCAACGTTCTGCAACACGCCACACCTGACATGTGTGAATTTGAACAGCAGTTGCACCCCATCTGTTTGTCACCAACACATTTGTTTGTCTAGTTATCCAATTAACACCACACCATACATACGTACATTTAACAAGTTTTCTTGAATGATGGTTGTAACAAGTTTGCTTTCAAATTAATTATCACTAAAACTAATGATGAACGTGAGTTGCACCTCCTCCAGCCTGCCCTGCCACACCCACTGGAGTCCAGTCGGCCTCTCTGCCACTAAATAGTGACTGAGTGGTCAGCGTTGTTGCGCCTAGGAGACCCTCAACATCTTGCCCATCTTCTGTACTGCATAGTGCAGTGATCTGATTGGTCCAGCAGTGAGGATGCCTTTGGCACTCTGTGCCAAGCTGGACCAGCCCACTACATGTCTCAGGGCTGCAGGGAGAGAACAACAGGGAGGGAGTAAGGGAGAGAACAACAGGGAGGGAGTAAGGGAGAGAACAACAGGGAGGGAGTAAGGGAGAGAACAACAGGGAGGGAGTAAGGGAGACAACAACAGGGAGGGAGTAAGGGAGAGAACAACAGGGAGGGAGTACGGGAGACAACAACAGGGAGGGAGTAAGGGAGAGAACAACAGGGAGGGAGTAAGGAAGACAACAACAGGGAGGGAGTAAGGGAGACAACAACAGGGAGGGAGTAAGCAGTATGTGAACTAGTCACTATGAGTGATTAGGAGGTGAAAGGTAAAGGGTGACGTGGTGTGGTGTGGCATGGTGTGTAGTTTTGTGGTGCCTACCTTGCATTATTGCATGTTGGACGTTTCCCCTGTCCTCACCCGCAGCAACAGCAGAATCTGGTGGAATGTATCGCCGCATACTCTTGGGGAGCTGGTCCAGGTGGGCCCTCACTGCCTGAGGACTGGTGTCCTGCACGACACAGCAGCAGACAGGAGGAGCCGGCAGGGGAGGAGGGAGGGAGGGAGGAGAGGAAGGGGAGGAGGAGGAGGAAGAGGGGGAGGAAGGGATAGAGGGGGAGGAGAATAGCCCAAATGTTCAGGTCAAGAGTTCAAGTGCTGCTGGGCCCACGATGCCCGAACACAGCTTCACCTGATGGAAGCAGTCTTTAGTTTGAGCCACTTTGTCCTGTACCTCACAGAGAGCACTTGCATATAGACCATGGAACTCACCAATGTGTGGGCGGACAATGTTTCGCACCTTGTTCCGGTCCTCCCCCACAATCATGCGGAAGTCACCTATTCATGCAGGGCGAGATGGCGTGGTCAAACAGCACTGCAGCCGCTGAGCTGAGCTAAGCTGGAGACAAGAGCGGCACTCGCCTTTGTAGGATAGTCCTGCCACCGCCGTGAACAGCTCCTCTGCAGAGAAGCACTCTGGGAGCAGGAGGAGCGCAGTGCGCAGCGCTTGAGAGAGGTTGACTTTAATAGCACCTCGAAACAAAGGATCCTCACCTCGGTCCAGAACCACTACCTAACATGAGGGGTAGTGAAATTGCACACACTCACATACACAACCACGCATGCACATACACACACACACACACACACACACACACACACACACACAAAGCACCGGTTTGTGCAGGCGTCCACTGAGATACAAGGTCCTCCACTCGTGCAGGTCCTCCAAGAAGACTTGCTCACTGACAATGCCATACTTGATCAGCTGAGGGTACAGGGAGCAGGGCAGGGCACGCGTTGGCTGGCAGGAGCAGGGCAGGGCACGCGTTGGCTGGCAGGGTGGCTAACCCGACCCCGCCTACTCACTTTGCCATTGACATACACCAGGGGGTTGAAGTACACCCCAGCAGCCAGCCCCTGGACGCGCCCCAACACTGAAGGCCCCAGGTGGCACACGCTTGAGTAGTGGGCGGAGTTGGTGGTGAGGTTGTCAGCATGCCAGGAACACGGGTCGCCAACAACGAAAATGAAGTCCAGCATCTTTCCCTGCGAGTAGCGACAGATGCTGCTGACGGCCTCCACCGCCACGCACACCTACTGCCTAGGGTCACGGCCTAGCTAGCTAGATTAGATTAGGTGGTCAGAGCGACCTTCCCAGCTAGCAGAATAGACACACGTTCCCTCGAGTGACTATGCTAGCACAGGGCGGGGAGTGAGCTCCCGCACGTGGGGCTATACCAGGGGCTTCCCCAGTTGTTGGTAGGCCGCAGAGCCGTAGGCGAACACGAAGCGGCAAGCTGGAAAGAGAGGCTTGATGGTCGCATAGTAGCTTGCGATGGCCATCTTTTCCCACGTGACACACCACGTGATCAAACAGCAGCAATATGGCTTCGTTTTACGTCCTGCTAGCTACAGTTCTCTGCAGTTTCCTCTTTGGCATGGCCAGCGGTGTGTGTAAGAGCACCGTTGACCCCTCCAAGTGGAAGGTGGTGTTCAAAGACGAGTTTGAGGGTAGGCAGCTGGACGGTCGGAGGTGGACCGCTCGCGACAACATGACGCACGGCCCGCTCGAGTACCAGGTGTACATGGCGGACGAGGCCTTCGTGCAAGGAGGCTTCCTCGTGCTCCGGACCAGGAAGAGACGCGTGTCCTACGGGAGCAAGGTGTACAACTACACCTCTGCCTGGGTCGACTCCAAGGGCAAAGTGGCCTACAAGCAAGGTACACTTCACTACTCAACGTAGCTACTGAACTGGCACACTAAATGTTTGCGGCGATTCCGCAGTAATGGAGTCGGGAGGGGCATGCGTCTGGTGGGCACATGGAGTGCCTGTCCACTGTCTCCAGTGGATGTTTAGCGAATCACTGTTTTGCAGGCCGTTTTGAGGTGTGTGCCAAACTTCCTGCTGGCCAGGGTTACTGGCCGGCCCACTGGCTGATGCCAGATGACTCGGTGTGCTGGCCAGATGGTGAGTTAACCCTGTGCACTCATAGCACGTCATTTGACAGTCATGTGACTTTACCTACACGTTTTAGGCGGTGAAATAGACATAATGGAGCAGTTCTACAAGAAGAATGAGTACAATGGCATTGTTGGGTGAGTGGCCTGGTCCAGGGGGTGGGTGAGTGGCCTGGTCCAGGGGGTGGGTGAGTGGCCTGGTCCAGGGGGTGGGTGAGTGGCCTGGTCCAGGGGGTGGGTGAGTGGCCTGGTCCAGGGGGGTGAGTGGCCTGGTCCAGGGGGGTGAGTGGCCTGGTCCAGGGGGGGTGCATGGGGGAGTGGCCTGGTCCAGGTGGGTGGGGGAGGGGTGCGTTTGCAGCATTCACTTCTGCTCTGACTAATTCCTGCATGGTTGCCATGGTTATTCTCCACAGCACATACCACTGGGGCCACACGTGTGCAGTGGACCAGTGGGACGGTGAGCATGGCGTCTACCCCAATGCCACCCAGCCCAAGGTCAACTTCTCCGATGAGCTCCATGTGTTTGCCATTGAGTGGAACACTACAGCCATCTCCTGGTTCGTGGACGACCAACTTTATTACACCAGAACGACTGGGAAGCCGCCTACTCTCTTCATACCAAACAGACCTTTCCATGTTATCCTCAACACTGCACTTGATTGGTGGTCCCCACCTGATGACTCCACCCCCTTCCCTGGATACCACATGATTGACTATGTCACCATCTACCAATCAAAATAACTTGTATACAAATCAACATGCACACTTTCCCGTAGGAGGTAGAATGAGCAGAAGTTTTTGCTACTGTAGCTTGAGCCTCTACCACATCATGCAGACTTTTGTACAGAGGTGGTGGTGCACACGGCACTGCTACTACAGGTTCATTTTCACTGTTTTGTGGTGATCACATGCACTGGGGGGAGGGGGTGGGATGACAAGGGAGTCCCTGGGGCCTCCCCCTGCAGCCGGGTGGGCGGGTCCAGTGAACTGCTCGTTAAGCTGGAAGAGGTTGACGGTAGTCGCTTTCTGCAAATGAAGCTAAGGTTTCTCAGTGGGAATCAGCACACACACACACACACACACACTTTGTTGGCCAGCCCCACCACATGTTACCATGAAGCTGACAGTAGCAGTCACAACAAACAAACAAACAGATTACACACACAGGGAGGCCCTGCTGTTCTGTGTGGTGGCACAAGCTGTGAGGAGTACAAGGTACAAGGTCATGGTGTGGGGTCCTTGGTAGCTAGTGCATGGAAGAGCTGCAGTGGGATACAGTTTGTGGTAAGGTCAAGGCAGGTAGCTGGAAGATGGAGGGAGGCTGAGTGACGCGATGACTGCTGGTGCCTGAGAGAAGTAACACAGTGAAGACTATCGCACAACCTGTCACATGACTGGTCACATGACTGGTCACATGCTTACCACTGGGGTGGAAGTACTGGTGGGCTCTTGGTGTGTAGGTGTGTCTGAGGGGCGTTGGCATGTACAGGGCCGGGAGACAGACGTCTGGCGGAAAAGGAGCAGAAATACATACACAAATGTGTCCATCAACGATGCACTGCCCAACTCCACTGTGACCTGACCCTCCCTCCCCTACCAGCCATCCCTGTCTCCTCAGCCGTTTGCCCAGTAAGTGACAAGCGGTGGTGCAGTGCCAGGCACCGCTCACACTTGTCAGCAATCTACACCGGGATGGGAGGGGGGGGGGGGGGGGGGGAGATGACCCACCACCACACATTTCACTAAATCAGTTGCACACACTTCTCTCCTGATTCTCTCAGACAGAGCGGCCTGCTTCCTCATGGCCTCCCTCGCAAAAACCTCCATTCGCTCAAAGAACTACAGATGATGTCCAGAAGCAGAGGTAGGTCATTTCCACTCAATACTGACCCACCCTCCCTGCGTGGCCCATGCCACGCCTACTCACGTTGTCTGGCAGATCCCGCCCCCATTCTGGCAGGCCCGGCATCAAGGACTGCCGACGTCGACTGTGAGATGCCTGGGCTTTCGCTCTGTAAGAAGTGGCACTGCCTCTCTGTGGGCAAGAGACACAGACACACACGTACACACACACGTACAGTGGTCACAGGCCTCCTATGGAGAAGAAGAGATATATCCGTCCACCTTGGAGGTCAGCCGTGCCATTGACTCCATCTCTTGAGCTGCAAAGTCCTCCTCTTGCCTCTTCTTGTCCAGTTTCAGCTGGTTGAAGGCTCTGGACAGCTCCGACAACTTCTGCCTGCAGTGCACAGTGGACCACCCTAGGACAGTACCCAAGCCTGGACCCGCCCCCAGGGACTTACTCGTACTGGTCTTGTAACTCCTGCAGCTCTTGTGCATGACACATCATTATCTCCGCAATCTGCTCCTGAGAGGGGTGGGCCCTGCCGTCCTAGGGGGGAGTGGCACATTCGTCAGCCCACCCACAACACCCAGCAAGGGAGTGTGGTATATGCATACCTCGTCCTCTGGTGAAGGGGGTGTGGCAAGAAGCTGGCTCCCATTCACGGAGTCACGCCCACCTCTCCACACCAAACTAGTGACCACGCCCATGTCTGACACAGCAGCCTTTCTTGCTGATGTGGCACGGGATCTGGAGTGGGTGGAGACAGTTGCCATAGTAACCAGAACTCAGTGGCAAGTATGCATGACAGGATGTACCGTTGCTCCATTACTTTTCTGAATCCCAGTGACGTCACACATCTGAGCAGGACCGACAATACTCAAGTTGTCACCTGAGTGTCACAGGGCATAGCTAGACACTACTCACTCATCCAGGGAATTGGTTTCGGTTCCAGCATTAAGTCTCAGGTGGCTGTAAACCGAAATGTGAAGAGTCGCACATTAGCAGCTCAGCATGATGTGCGTACATTGTATGTACAAATTACCACACATACGTACGTACGTAAAACTTGTACAAACAAACACAACGCACACGCACGCATGCACACACACACGCACGCATGCATGCACACACGCGCACACACACGCAGCACCCAACAGCATGCACTGCGTACCTCTGGACCTTGACAAGGTGGCTGAGCACCTTGACCTCCCCAGCCACCGGCCCACTGCAGGGGTACAGCACAGCATCCTCCTCTTTCAAAATGGCTCTGATGTATTCCCACCCAACATCAAACGGCACCCCCCGGTCCACGGGGGGCACTAGCACCGTCGGGGGTCCCTGAGGGGTCCAGAGGAGGGGAGGTCAGATGAGGGGAGGGGAGGGGAGGGGAGAGGAGGGGAGGGGAGGGGAGGAGAGGGGAGGGGAGGGGAGGGGAGGGGAGGGGAGGAGAGGGGAGGTTAGTGGAGGGGCAGCACTGCAGCTCCTGCCCCAGCACGCCATGGGCCTACATCAACACACCTCCAACCGAAGGTCACTCAGTTTGATGGAAGCTGTTGCCAAGGCAGGGTTGGACAGCAGATCGGGATGTACAGAAATGGATATACTTCCAGCTGAGGAGGGAACAGACGAGGGTAGCAAAGGGGTGGAGTGATCAGTCCCCGCCCCCAACAGGTCAGGAATCCTAATTGCACGTCCATCACTCTCTGTCAGCTCCAGATGAAAGTCCTGATACCTGGACATGGGACAGCACACAGGGGAATGGCACTAGAGGGAGGGGAGGTGGCACTAGAGGGAGGGGAGGTGGCACTAGAGGGAGGGGAGGTGGCACTAGAGGGAGGGGAGGTGGCACTAGAGGGAGGGGAGGTGGCACTAGAGGGAGGGGAGGTGGCACTAGAGGGAGGGGAGGTGGCACTAGAGGGAGGGGAGGTGGCACTAGAGGGAGGGGAGGTGGCACTAGAGGGAGGGGAGGTGGCACTAGAGGGAGGGGAGGTGGCACTAGATGGAGGGGGTGTGGCACTACAGGGAGGGGGGTGGCACTACAAGGAGGGGGTGTGGCATTAGAGGGAGGAGTGGGTCCACTCACTGTACTGCGTTGCCAGTGGCCTGGAGTTTAAAGGGCTTGCTAGTGAGGAGGTCTCCGCAGAACTGGAGACTGCACATGGCATCCTTGTCTGGAGGGTGGGGAGAACAGACAGTTGATGGTCGTGCTAGTCGCTCGCTCACACAGTGCCTGCCTCTCGCACCTGGGATGATGCTAGTTGGATGGTAGAGCCGCAGCAGAAGGAAACTGTGGGAGGGAGAATGCCCAAAGTGTGTGTGTGTGTGTGTGTGTGTGTGTGTGTGTGTGTGTGTGTGTGTGTGTGTGTGTGTGTGTGTGTGTGTGTGTGTGTGTGTGTGTGCGACTCTCACCACTGGTAGGATGGGTCACTAGTAGAGACTGCTTTGTTGAACATAACAGGCTTTGGTGGCACAATGACAGTGACAGAGCCTGTGCTCCCTGTGGACGACTGGAAGGAGGGGCCAACCGCTTGCTACACAGCAACAGCAGAGGGACAACACTGTTTGCCCCACCCACCTTGCTGCGGGAAGAGCTGCCCCTTCCCCCTAGTGTGGCAGAGGAGGCCTTGTCTAGGTCAGAGGTGAAGCGGACACTCTTCATCTCACTCTCTGAACTGCTGCTCTCCCAATGTGAAGACCGTCGTCGAGCTGCACCACCAGGTGGCAAACCGAATGGGTTAAACTTGGAGAAGCTGCAGGGTGGGCGGGGCTGGCATCAAGAGCAGACAGTGGGAGGGGCAAGGCACTCCTTCTCTACTCACCCCTCCTCTGCATTCCTTTTAAACTCCTCCATCCTAAACTTCCATCGGCGGCCATGGCTTTTGCTCACCTTGGTGATAGATCACATGACTTGATCACATGACCATCACATGACTTAAGCTTGCACAATGTTGAACATGCTTACTGCTAACATACCAAGACCTTGGAGAACAGCATGGCCCAATTGTTGCTCGCCCTTTCCTTCTGCAACTTCTCTGACTGCAGAGGAGGAGTGCCACTTCAACCTCTACCACTCAATAGCTAATGCACACATACGTACACAGCTAAGTACATACGTACATATGTAGGTGAACCACCACACCACACCACTGAACTACCATTCTCACCTCTGAGCTTAGTATTTCAATTTTCTTCAGAGCAATTGTAAGTTGTCTCTGCTTGCTGCATGTACCAGATACACACACGTACACACACACATGTACACACATGTACACACACACACACACGTACACACACACATGTACACACACGTACACACACACACACGTACACACACACATGTACACATGCACACACACACATACGTACACACACACACACACACACACACACACACACACACACACACACACACACACACACACACACACACACACACACACACACACACACACACACACACACACACACACACACACACACACACACACACACACACACACACACACACACACACACACACACACACACACACACACACACACACACACACACACACACACACACACACACACACACACACACACACACACACACACACACACACACACACACACACACACACACACACACACACACGTACACATGTACACACACACACTTCTTCTTCTGGTCTCCTTGCCCCGAAGGGCGTAGGGCAGGACCCAGGCAGTAGCCTGGGTCCTGTTTCCGAGGCCGAAAGACTAGTACTGTTAAATGGGTGGGCTGGCCAGGCCCACGCCAGACAGCCCTGGGGTGAGTGCCTTGGCCGTAAAAATGGCCGTCAGGGCACGCCAGGTAGACCGCACGGTACGCCGTAGCCACTAGTGGCCGTGATGGCGGTACGGTCTAACAGCCAGCTTAAGAGACCCCAGGGGGTGTGGGGAAAGGTTGGTGTTGGCAGGTGGAGTCCAACGGAGCGTAAAAGTTGCTAGGCTTCGATGGAAACGGATACGCAACCACGACAAAAGCGGCGCCCGCTGCTGACGGGGAGCTGCATCGCTGGCTCCAAGTGTGCCTTGTATGCGTAAACCTCAACCCATCAGCTGCAAACGCGCCACTTCTGCGCGGAATCGTCCCGAAATTGCTGTTCTCCAGCGACCGTGTGGTCCCCACGCCGCCATCTTGATGACGTCACATGCATACACGTACACACACGTACACACACACATGTACACACATGCACACACACCACACAAGAGAGGGGCTACGAGGAGTAGGACAGGCACTGGAGGGCACGTGATATGAATGTGCCTACTTGTGGCCCCGGCTTTGCCACACCCACCTCGCTTGCTGGTCATGAATCTGTTTAAGCACATTGCTCTTGTCCTCCCATGAGCTGGAGTAGAGGCGGAGCAGTCGAACTAGCTCATTCATTGGAATGCACAAATCTGATTGGCTGATGTGATGGGACAAGAAGTACAAAGTACAGTTAGTGTGCACATACATAATTCAGCAGTCTGAGGGGGCGTGACCCACCATCTCATTATTTGTGATACCAGCAGGGTCATCCTCATTAACAGCTTGTGTGGCAATGAGTAGTTCAACAGCTCATCTTTGAACTCATACAGCTGCACACATGCATGGAGGGGGGGGGGGAGGGGTTGAGGGAGGATTGACACACATGCATGGAGGTTGGGGGTCAACACATGCATGGAGGGGCAGACAATTCAGCAAGTAAATGTAGACACACACACACACCTCCTCTAGTGCCTTGCTCAGCAAATGGTATGACGACAGCACACTGCTGCACATTGACCCAAACACCTCCTCACTGCCTCCCTCCACCTGCACTCGGGACGCATGAGTGGGAACACGTGCACGTCGCCACAACACAAACTACAAGACCAGTCAGGCGATGGTAGAGCATGGCTGACACGTGCTGCTATGGGCTGTGAGGGCATCACCATAGCGGCCACGCACGCGCGGTGCCATGCTCTTTGACCCAAGGCAGAGCCGTGCCGTCAACAACATGCCGCTGAGCTAGTGCAGCGTGGTTCGAACGACACGCGACGGATCACGTTACCTTCGATTGCAATTGCGCAGTAACTGGGGTTTCCTCCATGTTGGTGTCAGCTTAGCAACACGCCCACTCTCAATTCCCTCGCGAGTGGCCACACCCTTATTAATTACGTACCTAGCTAACGAGGGACTTTCCCCGTTCCTCCTCATGCATCCTAGGAATCAGTACTGCAAGAAAAAGCCCGATTTCGCCGACCTGGCGAAGTCTCACCCGCCCTTACGCGAGCATCTCAAGTGGAAGACTGAAGATTATGCAACAATTGACTTTAAAAGCCCCTCGGCGCAAAAGGAGCTCACACGAGCACTATTGAAACAAGACTTCCACCTGGATGTCGATATGCCAGTGGACAAGCTTGTTCCGACGGTGCCACAGAAGCTAAACTACATTCACTGGATCGAGGACCTGCTTTCTGGGGGTAGGTCGGACAGCATACCCCGAGGGGAAGGAATCAGGGGAATAGACATTGGTCAGTCCTAGTAACTCTATGGTTCAAGCAGTGCATTGTGCATACAGACACACGCGCGCATGCACATAGGTATGCGCACCTACTTTGGTTTGCACAGTGGGTGGACTGCAGTTGTTATCACTGTATGCTTATGGACAATCAATAAGTGCGTGACGTCACAGCCTGCAGGCAGAGCGTGTCTTGCTGCGTCAGAGAAGCCCCAATGCAATAAATGATAAGACCTGACACTCGTCCCATGGACCTACACAGTGTCGGTGTGTGATTGATTGCATTGTAGGGATTCCATTTCATGTGGCTGCCCTGGGCCACTGCTGCACATCCAGTGTTTCTGCTTGTGTGTGCTGAGCACTCCTTTTTCGTCCGGTTTTCCCACTGCTGGGTCCCTCTTGTGCTTTAGTGGGCTTCTTTCCAAGAAAGAGCTCACCAATGGCTTGTTTGTGGTAGTGCCTGTGCAGTAGTACTGTGAGGTTTCAGAATAGTGTCTGCATGTTTGTATGGTGAGGTAGTGGAGAGGTCCTACTCAACAACACTGGAGCGTGGTATGCAGGAGATGAGCTGCTGTACCAACACACTGGAATCTGTGAACCTGCTCAAGTGTAAACACACGCTCCCACTATGGGTGGTGTCTGGTCTGGGGAAGGGAGGAATGTGAATGCAGGATTAGCTTGTGCATTGAGGTGCTGCTTGGCAGCTGGTGGTGATCTAGTCCCAAATGTCACTCATGAGGTATCTGACACCTACATGCATGTAGTGGCCATTCCATGAATGATACAATAACTGATTAATATGTTGTAAGGTGGGAGGCGGGTGGGACAAGCCTCTAGATACTGTGGTTCCTATTTCTGTAGCTATAGGACAGTGCAGGCTGCACACACAGGAACCTATCACTACCACTCCCAATCTGGGTATGGGAGTGGGAATACCACTAAGCCGAAAGGACATTATGTCGTAGAGGCTCAGTTTGGTGCGTGCGCAGATAATGGTCAAGTGTGACTGATTTTGCTGTATATGTGCGTCTGCTCAAGATCAGTTAAGTCTTTGTTCAAGCACTTAGTACTTTCAATGAAAGTATACTAAATTTGATGCCGTGTAATGAATATGTATAATTGTATTACTGTGCTGTACTAACTATGAAGTGTGAACCTATACATCAAAGGTGCATTGGAGACACAGTCACTGTGACCTCACCCAATGTCTGGACAGTGTTCAGTTCCACTTAACATGATACCTCTGTCTTGCAATTGTGAGCGGTGATTAGCATGTAGACACATTTGGAGAGTTTGTACATGTGAGCGCCTTTTCCCTCTGTGTCTAGTGCAGGAGAAAGGGTGCTGAAGAAACTCAGAAAGTGAACTGTTTAAGGAACTCCATGAAAACTTGAATTTATAGTTGGCTCACTGTACCAGAGGCTGTCCCTGCTGGCCTCTTCTGTTCTTGCTGAGAACTGAACAGACACAGTGTCTACAGTCAGTCAGGCCACGTCATACCTTATGACTTACGTACATAGCTTCCTAATTTATGCTCTTCAGTGTATGCTTGAGGCAAGTCGCCTCCTGATCAATTGTATTATAGTGTTAAAATTTCTTATGTCATAAGCTCCTTTGTGGAAGCTGCCTCTGAACGGGTCCAGTGATCTGCAGTCACATCCTGTTTCATTTGTACGGGAAGTGGGCAAAAGCTGCCTTTGAGTTGATAAATATTTTTCTCTGTCCAGGATGCACTAATCTCACTTTGATGAAAGATCTGGCCCATTTTTTTTGAAGAGGGATGAGGTTAGGAGTCCACTGAGGCAGCAGTTGACCTCCCCAGACTAGTTGGTCACTTTGTGTCTTCATCTGTGGAAGCCGTAGCAAGAGCATGCTCACTTAGATGTCCTATAATGTGTATATACATGGCCACCAACAAAAACACAATCTATTATTAAAGGTATACATACATACATACATACATACATACATACATACATACATACATACATACATACATACATACATACATACATACATATGTACATATGTCAACAAGCCATCATTCCGTTTGGAAATGCACAACGAATATGTGATGTTACACATTGCTTAATTAATGCCCAGCGCTATGCGAGTGGAGGTGGAAGATATTCAAAAGGGTCTCCCGGTGTTATCTTACACAGATTCCTGCTCATGTATACCTCATCTTCTCTCAGTCTCTTCACTTGCTACTAAGCGTAATCGATTTGAGATGGGTCTCGCTTTACATTCCGCAGTATTTCACAGCTTATTTATCAAATTCTCTTATTTCAGAAACAGTTGCTACGTATGTAATAGTACGTAATAGCTCGCTGAAAGAAAAGGTATGTTTTGACTCCATCTGATGAAGGCAGTCACTGTGAAGGTTGAGGCATCTGGCAGTCCAGTTCCCTAGCTGTGTGATCTCATGTATCACCACTGGTCTGGCACCACACTGTGTGTAGCCCAAGTAGCCTGGTCAGCAGGTGTAGAGGGGGGTGGGTGGGGGGGTGGGGGCACCGTTTCCACTGGTTCCATGCTGCACTGTGGAAGTCGCTAGCTCTGACAACGGTACCATCATCACTGTGAACTGTTCACTTGCGAGGTGCCCTACAGTCTGCAGGGACACATTACCTCACACCTCTGTGTAGTGTCTGCCTAATTTGGGAGGAATGTGCACTGAGGTGCTAGCCTCCTCATTGGTGTGGTTCCATTGAGGTCACTGCTGGCTGATAAGGACAGGAGTGGATGGTTTATCATATAGCAATACCTTTGTGTTCTGGTATAGGGATGTCATTTTGGGACAGGACTCCTAAACATTCAGTCAGGGCAGATACTGCTGCACTTGTGCACACACACCTTCCACCTCCTCCCACCCTCCCCTCACCTCACCTCCCCTCTCCTCCCCTCCCCTCCCCTCCCCTCTCCTCCCCTCCCCTCCCACACCTCTCAGGCACTGGACCTGCCTGCATATATCCGTTGCTGGCTACATCTCTCAACAAATGGACTTTCGTGGCCACAGACATCGATGCCGTGTCTCTGGAATATGCAGTCAAGAATGTGTCCAGGAATGACATGGAGGGCAGAATCAGAGGTGGGAAGTCAGTGTGCACGCACCAGGCTGCACGCGTGATGATGTGTCATGCTGTGTGTGAGTGGTAGCCTCCCCAGGTGACCTGCGTGGTGGGGTTGGCAGCAACAGAAACCGTTCACAGGATTACTGGCGGGACATCACTTTGCTGAAGCCATGAGCATGTGTAGCTCGTGTTTGTTGCCTACAGAGTGCATGCACCGTAAGCTGACCTCATCCGGGATACACCGCACTGCTGGCGTGGCACATTTAGCAGAGCTCCAGCGTAGCTGACGTCGTTTGGTGCTGATTGGTTCCCAAAGCTTTTGTTGCCTTCCGTGCTATATGGGTCAGGGTCTAGAGTCTTGTGCGGCAGGGTTAACCCTGTTGCGTACACACACATACTTGGTATACGATTGTGCATGACATGTACACACACATACATGGTATACACATATGATTGCGGCCTAGTTGAGTCGGCTCCTCTGTTTACACTCAGCATCGCCCACAACCACACCCACACCCTTTTACGTACCTCTCTGCTGTCTCATCCTTTTCTTCTTTCTCTATCATTCTTTGTAAAATGCACATCCCTCTTGTGACCTGGAGGGGAGTCCCCCACTGCCTGAATTGGTACTTGTACTGCGTGTTGAGTCCTGCGGTGGCATGCAGAGTGCAGTGCCACACCCACACTCCACCCCTCCCCACAACGTGCAGGAGGCACCACACCTAGACCTCACCACATTTCATGCTGCATGACACAGCTCATGTTGAACTAGAGTGATGTTGAGCTTACACATAGCAACAATTCGGTGCATGTAAGACGTTTCACCTGCGAAGGCCGTCTTTGTCGTTTTTTGACTGATGAAGACCTTTGCAGTCAAAATGTCTGACTCGCACTGAAACTGTTGCTACCTGTAAGCTCAACATCACTCTAGTCCTATGCATGCACCGTGGCATGAGCCTCTACAGCATCACACATCGTGTTGGTTGATTGCATCCTCCTCTGCATGTGCCATGACAAGGTACATGCTGCATACCTAATGGATTTGTTGTGTCCCCTTTGCTGCAGTGAAGGGGGTGGACCCTGATACTCTGCTTGTGGGAGTGGTCAGGGACGAGCAGTTTGATTTCTGCATGTGCAACCCGCCTTTTTATGGCATTGATGAAGATCACCATGACAACCAGCGCCCCCCACCTCCGTACTCCAGCTGTAGTGCACAAGCTCACGAGGTCAGAGTGCAGGGTGGAGAGGTTGGTTTCGTTAGTAGGATGGTGGAAGAGAGCCTGTTGTTGCCCTCCAGAGTAAGGTGGGTCAAAGCACAGCTAACCTGCCAGGGCTTGGGAAGGTGTGTCTGTTTCCTTGTGGGTTGGGAGGTTTGCTAGATCAGGAAATAGAATGGTTTGCCACTGCTGTGTTTCTCATTAAGACAGTGCCACTCTGACTTTGCTCGCTAATGAGATGCCAGCTGACGGCAGCACCTGCCCATGTGCATACTAAGATTACATGCATCTCTTCTTGCAAATCATGTGCCTACAGGTGGTTCACGTCCATGGTGGGGAAGAAAGGGAGTCTGAAGTCCTTGCGAGCTCTTCTCAGGAAGAGAGAAGTGAGTTGCAAAGGACCCTCCCCAGCTGACTGTGGGTCTGCATCTGTCATTGACCCTGTACATACATACAGAGGGTTTGTTATTTTGGGGGATGTGTCATGAATCCTTAGAAGTGCTGTCTGGGGGTGCAGTGGCAAATTGCAGATGTAGAAGTGCACAGTGTGGAGTGTGTGTGGAGAGAGGGGGGAGGAGGTGTGGAGTGTGTGTGGAGAGAGGGGGGAGGAGGTGTGGAGTGTGTGTGGAGAGAGGGGGGAGGAGGTGTGGAGTGTGTGTGGAGAGAGGGGGGAGGAGGTGTGGAGTGTGTGTGGAGAGAGGGGGGAGGAGGTGTGGAGTGTGTGTGGAGAGAGGGGGGAGGAGGTGTGGAGTGTGTGTGGAGAGAGGGGGGAGGAGGTGTGGAGTGTGTGTGGAGAGAGGGGGGAGGAGGTGTGGAGTGTGTGTGGAGAGAGGGGGGAGGAGGTGCATGACCTATACGTGCACTGCACGTAGGTGATCCCAGAGCAGACCTCTGTGAATACGAGCAGCTGACCATGCAGCGCACATAAGTGTACATGTATGTATGTGTACTTGCAGGTGCCAACAGTGACAACAACAGAGTTTGTGCAAGGAGTGACAAAGCGCTGGGCTGTTGCATGGAGCTTTACTGAACAGGTATGTAATGCAAGCACAGTTGCACACTGTTGCTATGGAAACAAAGAGCCTGCGCTATGTAGCATAGTAGATACACAACTCACTTGGTTCGTTTACGGCACTGACACCTGGCAAGATGATTACAGGGGTGTCCTCTTCCCCAAGTGCTGGCCCTAATTACAGGAGCATCCTCTTACCTGCATGCAGCCATACTGACTGACTACACTCCCGCTGTTGGTGGCCAGTGCCAGCGCCTCCAGTGTTGGGCTGTAACAGACTAGGTGCCCTTCCTTAACCTCCTCCCACCCACCAATCACATGCCAACCCGAAGCCTTACACAGTTACTATGTCACCAGTGGGTGGTGGGTGGGGACACCATGACCCCTCCCCCTCCATTGTTCCTGCTCCCCCTCACTGGCACATGTGCAGTGCATGGCTAATTGAGAGTACAGGTGAAGTGTGACCAAGATGGCCACGCACTCCCGGGGCTTCTCTGCCCACCAGCACCACTGCCAGCTCACATCCCTTCTGCTAACCAATCACCAGCCATGTTGTCTCTTCTCCCTCTTTATCTAATATCCATTGGTGAATAGATCTTGATGAGCATACAGGTCGCCAGTTGTCCCACGTAGCAATGAGCCCTCACTAATTTTTCTTCTTTCTTTTCTCTTTCCTTTCCCCCTCCTGGGCACCACTAATAGTAGCCTAATAGTGGCCTATGGCTAAGGGCTCCCCTAGGAAAATAAGATAGCGGGTATATCCTCTGTGCCTGTCTCCTTGAACAGTTAGCTCACCATCCCCACCTTCAGGTCCCCTGCATACCATCCCACTCCCTTCCTTGCACCGTCCCACTCCTGGGCAGCACCTCCTCAGCAGAGGGAAGGGCTTATGCAGAGCAGTGGCTGGAGAGGGTGCTGAACCACATGGAGGTGAGCCGGCTGCACTGACGCACACACACACACACACGCACACGCACACACACACACACACACACACACACTGTGCCCACTACAGCAGGTTCTTGTTGAGTTGTGTACATGTGACTCATGTTCCATCAGAGAGGTGCTACTCAGTGGTGTGTGTGGGGTGCTGATGGATCATGCCTGCTACGTGTAGCTGCAGCTGTTAGGTGCATACTGCACTGTGTGGAGTTGCAGGGGGCTGTACGGTGCATACTGCACTGTGTGGAGTTGCAGGGGGCTGTACGGTGCATACTGCACTGTGTGGAGTTGCAGGGGGCTGTTCGGTGCACACTGCACTGTGTGGAGTTGCAGGGGGCTGTACGGTGCATACTGCACTGTGTGGAGTTGCAGGGGGCTGTACGGTGCATACTGCACTGTGTGGAGTTGCAGGGGCTGTGTAGTACATACTGCACTGTGTGGAGTTGCAGGGGGCTGTTAGGTGCATACTGCACTGTGTGGAGTTGCAGGGGGCTGTTAGGTGCATACTGCACTGTGTGGAGTTGCAGGGGGCTGTTAGGTGCATACTGCACTGTGTGGAGTTGCAGGGGGCTGTTAGGTGCATACTGCACTGTGTGGAGTTGCAGGGGGCTGTTAGGTACATACTGCACTGTGTGGAGTTGCAGGGGGCTGTTAGGTGCATACTGCACTGTGTGGAGTTGCAGGGGGCTGTTAGGTGCATACTGCACTGTGTGGAGTTGCAGGGGGCTGTTAGGTGCATACTGCACTGTGTCAGGTAGTGTAGTGGGTGTCAGGTGAGATTGCAGGGTGGTCCTGGCTAGTAAGGCTGTGGCAGGTGCTGTAAGGGACTGGTTTGAGGGCCCCAACCACATGCCATGTGGCAGCGCATGGGTCCAGTCTTGACCAGACATGGGACAGACCAGTGCTTTCCTGGAAATATTGCCCCTGTTTGGCTCTGTTCTGAGAAACACAGCCTTTCATCTGCCGCTTCCAAGAATGGGCTGGGAATGTGGGAGCCACAGACATTCCATTGGCATGTGATACCAACTACGAAAATGTGTTTGTATTACTACCAATGGATAGTGTATCGTATAAAAGCAACAGCAATCACTGCCACAGAATGTTGACCCTATTCACAGTGAAGCTCTTGTAGTTGCCATTCCAGCAGTTTCCTACTCCCAAGCCCTTCCAGGAATCATAACCATCAAGTGCAGGAAAGTGGGGAGGCCACATAGGTGTAACCTGATTCGGTGAATCATGCATTGCTCTCTGACCCTGTCTGATCCACCACAGGTAACCTTTACTAAGAAAGACCAGGACGGCTACACATGCACTGCGGAGAGAGCAACATGGGCCAACCAGAGGAGGAAGCGGCGGTTAATGCAGCGGCCGATGATGTCACCAGAGGCAGCGGCCAAGAGATCATGCGGGGGAAGTGACAACACCAGCGAAGGTGTTCCAAGGAATGATTCAGACACGCTTGTCAGTGCAGGCCACCTCTCACCAAAGGCCGATTCACTGGAGAGGAATGCATCGTCAGACCTTGCAGCCCAGTTGTCAGCATTGACACCACCGTACCATGTCACCTTCTGGTGTGGTGTGCAGCCGAGTGTGCCACCCAGCACCAACAAGGCAGAACTCGAGCTGAAAATGGTGCTCATCGATGGCGGCAGTGGCACTCAGCCACTGCAGCCGATAGCTCAGTACATGAAGAACAATTGGTCAGCAACCGATTCACGTCCTACAAGTGACAGATCCTCTCAATAGCAGGCATGTATTATATAGTACCCATTACTATGTTTGCTGCAACATGAACGTACTAGAGACAATACTGTTGGCATTATTATATTGCACTGGGCATCACATTGTTGGTTGTAAACAACAACAACATAGGTATTGAATCAACACACAACAGAAACAACAACAAACATGCATTCGAACAGAACAGTATATAGAAATAGTTGAAAAGAAATTCAATGAGAAAAAACAATAAAACGTCTATCATGCGATAATTAAAAAATAGAAGAGTAAATTGGTGTAGTGTTTGTGTGGTCTCACTGCGTCCAAGCACTAGAGCAGCCCACTGGTGATGATTTCGATAGCCTTCTTGGCCTCCCGCATCACAGTCAGCCATTGCTGTCCAGCAAGGTGCAGTGTCATGCTGTTGCCGTTGCAGATGTTACGAACCCATTTCTGCTGGTCGGGGTCGAGTGTCCCTACCCCTCCCCACCCCTCACCGCTGTCACACACCGTTTGCAGCTGCAGTTGGCATTCATTCAGTATGCGTTCCACCAGAGAGGCTTTGGATGTGAGCGCCTGTGCGGTACGGAGAAGGGCATTGACACTCTCCAGACAGAACATTATCTTGCTGCCTTCTGTTGCAAACTGCAGTGAGTCTAGGCTGAGGTGGTACACGCCAGACTGCGTGCTCAGTCTTAGACCGCGGTCGGGTTGCAGCACACTGCGAATGTACTGGATGCTGGCCTCTAGGTCACCGTCACCCAGGCTGTGGTACAGTAGCTTCTCCAGTGAAGCAGTGAATTCCTGGCGTAGGTGACACATCTGTGCTATAAGGGTGTTGCCCTTCGCAAACACGCTGTCTGCAGTTGCTACACCAGTGCGTGCGAGGAAGAGAGGAACCTTGGCTGTGGTTTGTGGGCTGAGCAGGTCCTGCCCCACGTCGTGCCGCTGTGCTCTGAGAAGCAACTGTGAGCGATCTGACAACAGCTTCAGTATCTCCTGGTCCAGCCGCCAGATTTGGTCTGCAAAGACTCCTTCTATGTCTGTCTCAAGGCCAGCAGGTGTGCCACTGCACGAGGGGGGTGGGGAGTGGGTGGAAAGACTGTTCGGGGAGCCCGAGGGGGTGTTTGTAGCGGATGCCAGCACTGGGTCGTAGAGGTTGGAGTCCTGTCTAAGGAAGTCATCATTGAGCGTGGGCAGGGACCTGCCTCCCTGCATGATGGGTGTGGCTGAGATGGGGAAGATGGGTCTGGCTGGTCTTGTGAGGGACTGTGTGCGTTTTAGGTTCTCCTGTGTCATCCGGCCGCTCTGGGGGTGCGCACAGCTTGCAAGTTGCTGGTTTGCCTGATGGGGTCCCCCCTTGTCTGCTCGGCTACAGGCAAGACTGTAGGCTGCAGCATCATAGCTGGGAGGCAGCATCTGGGGCTGGGAGAGGGCTGGTGATATGAGAGACGCTTCACTTGTGGTCAGTTGGTGGTGTGGTGCTAGGGAACCTGCGGGGTAGTAACAGGTGGGGGAAGGAAAGGGCGAGGGAGCGAGATCTGGGGGCAGAAGCATGGGCGAGGAGTGGGGAGGTAGGAGATGGTGAAGGTCATCTTGTAGAGGATAGCCTATGTCCGCAGGGAGGTCCACTGAGAGCGGGTACTGGTCAGGGAAGCTGGGGAAGGTGTGGTCCATTGCACTGGTCTGTTCAAGCAAAGCTGCAGGCACAGTAACGGTTTCACACAACTGCCAGCTTTATACCTGCCTGTGTGTGGCTGTCACTTCCTTTTCCTGTCACACCCTCCAGCAATTAGCACTTCCACAAGAAGTAGTGGGCAGTGACTGTTCCACTTGTAGCAACATGCCTGGCATTAGGTTGTACAATAGCAGGTTCTCTTCCACTACTCTGCACCCTCATCCCACACCCTCACACCTCACACCCACACCCTCACACCTCACACCCACAGATATCACTTAGCATTCCTCACCTCACAGAATGGCATCCCAGCTAATCACCCTGTCCACAGTACATGCACTCGACAGACAGCTGGCAACTGGTACTCTTACACAGATGTGGACAGACTCGGTGTGCATGCCAACAGCTGCTCCAGCAGTGCTCATGGCACTCTGGCTGCAAAACCACCAGTTCGTATACTTCTAGTTTGACAGGTGACAGCCTCACAGAACATGTGCACACTGGCTCTATGCTGCCCTGCCTCTCCTCTTGACTTTCCTTTCCCCTCTCTCTCCCCTCCCCTCCCTCTCCCCTCCCCTCTCCCCTCCCCTCCCTCTCCCCTCCCCTCCCTCTCCCCTCCCCCTCCCTCTCCCCTCCCTCTCCCTCTCCCCTCCCTCTCCCTCTCCCCTCCCTCTCCCTTCCCCTCCCTCTCCCTTTCCCTCCCTCTCCCTTCCCCTCCCTCTCCCCTCCCCTCACTCTCCCTTCCTCTTCTCCCTCCTTCCTATACAGCCAAGCAGCAGGTCCCAGTAGTGAGAAAAGAGCAGGGAAGAAGGGAAGGAGTAGGTGGAAGGGTGGGGTGGGGGCGTAGGAGGAATAAAAGGTGATAGTGGAGTAGACCAATATCGACCACTGGACATGGTCAGAACTTTTGACAACAATGAGCTTCACCCCAAAGCCCTCACTCTAAATCCATCACCCTGAAGCAGCCGTCACCTCAAAGCCATTTCCTGGAAGCCTTCACCACAACCCCACATCAAAGTACCCACATCAAAGCACTCAGACCAAAGCCATCATGGTACACTGATCAGAAACCACAATGAGGCAACAGTTCCAGTCTCCTGATGCAGGTGCAGTGTATTGAAACAAGTGTGCCTGCATAAGCCATACAGACACCAAAGCTATTTTAGGAACAGCACTAATTGTGTCTATTTCCATCAGTTGCGCATCCACCTTCTGGAATGCTTTGATCTCACCTCACCTTGCACACCCAAATGACTCCACAATGAAGCCGTGCAAGTGCAAATTGCCATACAGGCTTGAGTTCCAAATACTCCAGGGTTGGTGTTTCTGACCCCTCCACGCCACTCCGCCCCCCGGCCCGGGCCCCCATCCCCCCTTCACAAAGCCTTAGCCTGTGGTGGAGCGTTGGTGGAGGGGGAAGCCGGATCAAACACAGCATGCGGGCAGAGCAGCTCTACACTGCCTATCATTTGATAAGCCAGCCGTACAAGTGTTCCCATCTGACAATGAAGGCAGTAGACCATGTGCAGCCAATTGTGCGTGCCAGTACGGCAGGCAGCAACTCAAACGGTGGCCTTTATTACTGCAACAATGCAGGCCATGACAAGAGAGAACCACTGACACACACCTGTGGAATCACTCAGTGAGTTTGACAGGTTAAGGTCAAGGGTGAACCATCAACGCACCCACCCCCTCTCCCTATGCCCTTCCGCATGTCCATCAAAGTGCACAGACCTGCCCAGTACCAGGCAGCCAGCAGTGACGAGAACCGCAAGACTCAAGGAAGTGGTGCGGGTAGGAAGTGTGCGGTCAGAGCCTGCAGAGCAAGCCCACTAATTGCATCCCATCAATTTGCAAAACAGCAGTGTGTCAACATACCACCTCTTCCCCTCCTTCTGTGCGATACGCACACAATCTATTATGTGCGATACTCTTGTATCCCCTGTGTGTGTGTGTGTGTGTGTGTGTGTGTGTGTGTGTGTGTGTGTGTGTGTGTGTGTGTGTGTGTGTGTGTGTGTGTGTGTGTGTGTGTGTGTGTGTGTGTGTCGGTGTGTGTGTGTGTGTGTGTGTGTGTGTGTCGGTGTGTGTCTGTGTGTGTGTGCAGGGCTTGCACCTGGCCCAGTGCAAGCAAGCTAGCAGCCTGCATGCCTTCAGCAAATGAACCAGGAAGAGAGGCTTCTAGTTCAGCATTGCTGGCAGTCCCATGCCCCACCCATTCCACTGCATAGGGCCAGGGGAAACCCAATAAGCCTGTGTCTCGGTATCTTGTCTGTGTCTTATCCATGTACACCACACAGCGCATGGTAGGAATGCATAAGGCCACCACCTGATAGGCCTGCATAAGGCCACCACCTGATAGGCCTGCATAAAGCAAATTGCACATAGATTCAAGACGTTGCCTGGGCAACCTGTTGCCTGTCACTTCTCATGGAAGTGTGGAAGTAATGCAGTGATAGTCACATGTCATGTAACTCCAGCAAGCTCCACAGTTCAGATTGGTAGACTGTGAATTGCATTCCAAGCATGCCACTGCATCATCATGTTCACAAGCATCCCACAACCTTTGGTTACCTGGGCAACACTCCCAAACACTTCCCAATGGAAGTAATACTGTGAGATATCATCACACAACATACCATGGTACAAATGAGGAAATTGACACACCCAACAAATTGCTACACTGAGAGGCACATAGGGGTACATACATGTGTTCAGTGCCCGTCAGTGCACTGCACACACCACACCACCCCCACCCTACCTCCATCCCACTGTACAGGGTGTACATCACACACCGCCGAGTATCAGAAACACCACACTACACACACAGCACCACAGCACACCACAGCACTACACACACAGCACCACACCACAGCACATCACAGCACAGCACAGCACACCACAGCAACAGCACAGCACACCACAGCACACCACACCACAGCACAGCACACCACAGCACACCACACAGCACACAGCACAGCACACCACAGCACAGCACAGCACAGCACACCACAGCACAGCACAACACACAGCACAGCACAACACACAACACACAGCACAGCACACCACAGCACACCACAGCACAGCACCGTGCCAGCTGCATGTAGTGCGCAGACATGACTGTACGCATCACACTCCAGACAGGAGCAATTAATTAATGTAAAAACAGACTGGGGTCGCTCAAATGATTAGCCAGATACACCAAATAAGGGCGTTCCCTTTAACAAGAATGAGATCCTCACACCAACCTCACAGAGTAACAATGTACCTCATCTATGGGGCTTACCCCTGACTTCACTGTACTAGCCCTAACCCAACCCTAACCCTAACCTTGCACTGAAACCATTCCAGAGGTCACATGAAGTCACACCTGTTTGAGCTGCACTGGGTGGCACCACTCAGTGCAGTGCAGGATGAGACCTCAACGGGAACATTACTCCTTTTTATGGAAGCGAGTCCTCACACTTCTCCACTTACCACAGCAGTCACACGGGAACCAGGAAGGCGCATCATGGCATAGTCGTAGCAGACGGTATTCAACCCCATGACAAAAACAGGTCTCGTCGTCGTCGTACAGACCAGCAGTGGCAGATGAGCTAAACCACTCAGCGGCCACCCGTTACAACCTCCATATGACTCCACCCACTCCAAAGCAGCCCACCGTGTAGGCCAGACTGAGCGCACGCCTCGCCGCTCTGGCCCATCATCACCGCTTCCTGCTGACTGAGCATCCTTCGTCACCCTCACTGAAGAATTGTCACCAGCAGACGGGCAGTTGGACTAGCGGGCTAAACAGGTGTCTCGCATGTATGCCCCAGCTGTGCGGTCACTGGTACAAGCTCCACTGCTGGAGTAATTGGGCAAGGAAATTTTAAACTTGGAGCATGGTGAAGTGGTTGCTACGTATGTCACCACATGAGCGAATACACTGCCCCCATTTGCTGGTCTGGCGTGCTAGCCCCTACTTCCTGCCCACCGCGATTACTGCACTGGGGTGAGAGGAAAGTCGCAGAAGTAGGGTATAGCACGCCAAACTAGCCATTTGCATGCATGCTAACATGAAAAGCCTGCAGCCATTTGAGACTGGCTTTAAGACTTGCACATGGAGCCTACAGGCGAGGAGCCATCTGGCCAGCTGGCTTCACCGCAAAGAGCGGCCACTAGAACCAAGCAAGACCTCTGTGAGGACTCTCCACTGCACTACTCTCCACAGCCACCAACTAATGCAGCCCCAGTTTGTGATTACAAGAACCCCACATTCCTTGCAAATTAACACCATTCCAACCGGCTGCTTCATGTGTTCACAGAATGCCACCAGAACTATATACCCTGGCCAGTAGTCCAGAACAATGCCCACATATACCCCACACTATCACCTCTCACAACCACCACATTCCACCTTCCACCAACACACTGCCTCCCACCACATTCCACCTTCCACCAACACACCACTCCCACCACATATCATTCTAGTCTGCATGTAAAGGCAGAACATAATTATTATTCATACACCCCAAACAGAACCCCCTTTGCAGCCATGGCATTCCGGGATGTTGTTAGGTCTAAACCACCCTTGTGTAGGCTCTGCCTCTCAACATGCATGCCAGAAACATTACAGGGCACCACACCTGCACCATGTGCCCCTCGCCCCTCCCATTCGTTGTGAGATCACTGATAAAGAGGAGGGCCTGATTGGTACAAGGATGGCTTTCATGGGGAATCACTGTACACTGTGTGTGTGCACACACTGGTGTTGTGTCAATACAACTGTATTTGGTGCCATTGAAGGTAACAATACGTCACTGATGTCACATCCAAAGCAATGCCTACAAATGGAATGAAGGAGCTCCCTTCTCCCATGGGATGGAGATGTGAGGTAAGTAGTTGACCTTGTGTCATCACTAGTCTCTGACATTTGTAGGGGATCCCTGTGCCTCTGTGAGCAAACACTCTGTTTTAATACAATGCCTGGGCAACACACTGGCACTGAGTGACTTGAGATGACTTAATGGTGAATTAATACATTTGGGAGTCATGTGGGGACCATAGGACACACCATAGATCTTGTCATATGATTGAACCTGTCAGCTGGCTTCAGCTGATGAATGTCCGTGCAGCCAATTGTTGTGTGCGATATGAGGCTCTGCTATTTGACAACTAACCCAAAGCTACCGACAATCTAGAAGTGTCTTGCATGCACGTACGTACATGCAAAGTGCAAAATAAAACTAATCTTGTGATATATGAAGAGGATACTGCATAGCACAAAACTCATGTTCCAGCATTTGATGCAGTATTCTCTTCACCAGCACTCTGCCCGTTGGTCCCATATCGTCTGTTGGTCACCTGTTGGAATGTCAACTCATGTTCCAAACCTGGGAGGAACAAATCACCAGACCACTAAGCAAGCTGAGAAGGCATTGACCTTCACAAACAAGGACATGGCTCCGTGTGAACAGCGAAACAAAGCTGTAGCTACAAGCGAGGATGGTAACAAACATAACAAAGCCCATTGGTGAACAAGCAAACAAATACTAGAAGTGCACTGCAGGGAACCACGGGAAGTTGCTGGTCACTGGAATCACAGTCTGTTGGTATAGGTGATCTTGAAGCTACTCGTCCACTGACCACATGAAAGAGTTGCTGAGTAGACTGAAGTGGAAGGGTAATATTAGACTAGTCCTCATGTACTTGTGAACAGTGACGGCCACCCTTGTGTACTTGTGAACAGTGACAACCACCCTTGTGTACTTGTGAACGATGACGACCACCCTTGTGTACTTGTAAAAGGTGACGGCCACCCTTGTGTACTTGTGAACAGTGACGGCCACCCTTGTGTACTTGTGAACAGTGACGACCACCCTTGTGTACTTGTGAACGATGACGACCACCCTTGTGTACTTGTGAACGGTGACGGCCACCCTTGTGTACTTGTGAACGGTGACGGCCACCCTTGTGTACTTGTGAACGGTGATGGCCACCCTTGTGTACTTGTGAACGGTGACGACCACCCTTGTGTACTTGTGAACGGTGACGACCACCCTTGTGTACTTGTGAACGGTGACAGCCACCCTTGTGTACTTGTGAACGGTGACAGCCACCCTGGTGTACTTGTGAATGGTGACGGCCACCCTTGTGTACTTGTGAACGGTAACAGCCACCCTGGTGTACTTGTGGATGGTGACGGCCACCCTTGTGTACTTGTGAACGGTAACAGCCACCCTTGTGTACTTGTGAATGGTGACGGCCACCCTTGTGTACTTGTAAACAGTGACGGCCACCCTTGTGTACTTGTGAACGGTGACGGCCACCCTTGTGTACTTGTGAACGGTGAAATTCGTCCTTCAAACGGTGGCGTGCGCACTTTTGCATCATCAATGGTAGCAATGCATAGTGAGAGACTTAGTGCACATGCAAATTCTGCAGAAAACTTGATGTTTAGCCGTTGTTGTGAGGAATCATGGCAGCAGGTTCATGATTGGCTATGTAGCATCGACAGCATTAGGAAAATGTAATTCGAGTTTTTTCATGGTGTCACACTCGAACAGTGTCAGCAATAAAACCATCACACACACACACACACACACACACACACACACACACACACACACACACACACACACACACACACACACACACACACACACACAGACACACACACACACACACACACACACACACACACACACACACACACACACACACACTGTGTTAGAATTCATACAGGTACAAGACTGGCACATAAACCACATACATCTGAGAACATTACCACCAGTGAGTGGTGCTCTGTAGGAACCGTCTCACCGCCAATGCTCCAGACATCACGTGACTAAGCAAGAAAATGGCCACACTGAGCGCAAGCTCGCGCGCTACACAAGTCCTTCCAGCTCACTACAGAAAGAAGCCGACTTGGAAAAGACGAACAGCGGATAATTGTTTTCTGCGTGTTTTTAAAGGGAATTTTGATCCTATTTCAGCATGTGTAGATGTTGATGACCGGGCCGCGGCCGACGCGCTGCTGCAGCGCGGATTTGGAAGCAGCAGGCCTAGTGAAGTGGAGTCGTCGCTGGAGGAGAGCTCGAGCTGTGAGAATACACGTGCAAGTGATGTTGTGGAACAAAGTCATTCCCCTGCATTCGAATGCGAATGCCCAGAAAATGACCATATTCCAGAAGCAAAGCGATTCAAACACAGCAACAAAGACAATGTTGCGAGGTGCCTTCGCCAGCACACGTACTGCCTGTCTCTAGTGGAAGCCTTCTATCTGTCGCATGCCATGCGTGCACTTAGTGTACACTCGCCGAGTGGCCACCACACCATGGACCACCTGGAGCTCTGGAGGGCTTTCCTCGCAGTTGACAGTACTCATCCAGTGCGGTATGCAGCCTATCACCATCTTCGCACCCATGGGTGGGTACCTCGGTGTGGGCTCAAGTTTGGAGTGGAGTACCTAGCTTACAGGGAGGGGGTGGGGCAGTACCACTCCTCCTACTGTGTTAAGGTCCGAGATGTATCAAAAGCATGTGGGATGGATGCAGGTCCCGGCTGGTTGGAGGTTACAGCGCTGCAGCGCGTGGCAGAGGGTGCGGGGAAGAACTTGGTAGTCATGGACGTGGTGGTACCCTCCAATGCCACTATGGACAACCCAGAGTGTGTGCAGCAGTTTGCTATACAAGAGACGCTGGTCAGGAGGTGGAACTATACGAGAGATAGAACCACTGCAGGCTCTGACGTTGATTAATTAATTAGTAAATTATTAATTTAAGTGTTTTATTATGGACACGCGCGTGGATGCAAGAAAATGGCGGGACAGACCAGCGTCCCTGTAGTGAATGTTCCGCGTCGCCGTGTCGGTCCTGCACAACAGCCGGTAGTGCAGCAAGCCCTGCAACAGAAGCAAATGGTTCTTCGCTCCGAGGATTCTCTGCTTTGGGCCTGCCTGGCTCTCCTGGGCGCCCTAGCAGTAGGAGGCGACCTGTGAGGAGAGGGGCACACACACACCGCGGCGGGTGACCCCTGCTGTGCATGGGAGCGATGCGCCGTGACTGCGTGCACTTCGCGCTCACCTGCTTAGGTATCTGGGTATTGCGGAGAAGGCTGTGGGGGGCACGTGGGGAGTGGTGTGGTACTATGGAGGTTAGTGCGCGGGTTGTTGTGCATCGTCCACCCTACGCGTGTATGTGCGCTATTAGTGACTTCAGTGTGTGTTGCGGGTGCGCTGTCGGTGCTGTGGCTTAACCCCTCCCCCTCCCCGTCCCAGAGGTGGGCGTGGCCGTGCTGCTGCTGGTGGTTGCAGGTGTCCACACGTGCCTCTACGTGCGGCCACACACCCGCAGGGTCCTCCTGACAGACCAGCAGAAGAGACTCCTTGGCATACATGACAATGGTAGGGACATGAGGTCTTGTGGGGCTGTGCGGTGGTGAGGTGACCATCACATGACCTACAGGTGTTGGTTTCAAGTCAGTGAGCAACGTAGAGCTGCAACAAGCAAGCCTTTCCACACCCAGGATGGTCACACCCGTGACAGCCATGCCCACTCCTAGGACCACTCCCCAAGTGAGCGAACCATCAGGTGCAACAGAAGCTAGCCAAGTGTTGCTCACGCACAAACCCCTGTCTGCCGCTGCAGTTCACTCCTCGGCCTGGTGGGCGCGGTGGACTGGTTGGCTGGCTCACTGACACCAGCACACCACTCACCAGGCCTGGTAGTGCAGGGGGGCACCCTGCATCCCGAACCTCCCTACCACCTCAGGATTCACCTTGTAAGTCTGCCTGTGTGCGTGCGTGCGTGCGTGCGTGCGTGCGTGCGTGCGTGCGTGTGGTGTGTGTGTGTGTGTGTGTGTGTGTGTGTGTGTGTGTGTGTGTGTGTGTGTGTGTGTGTGTGTGTGTGTGTGTGTGTGTGTGTGTGTGTGTGGTATGTGTGTGTGTGTGTGTGTGGTATGTGTGTATGGTGTATGTGTGTGTGCGTGTGGTGGGTGGTTGTGGGTGGGTGGGTGTATGGCAGTGTGTCCTACTCACCCTGCAGTGTCTGGTAGCCACTCCATCAGTGACTACGCGTCTCTGGCTGTGTACTGGCAGCAGGAGGGGGAGCGAGAGGCGTGGATGAGTAGGGCCACACCCGACCACACCCCTCACCCCTCCCCACGCTACTCAGCTGACGCTGCACTACCTCGTCATGAGTATCGTATGGCCACCCGTTCACCCCACTCCCCAGCGGAAGGGACAGAGGATGCATCCTTTGGGGACACACACTCAGTGAGGCAGCATGTCATGTAGAGAACATGTTATGCACCACCCTCCCCAACGTGCACCACCCTCCCCAACGTGCACCACCCTCCCCAACGTGCACCACCCTCCCCAACGTGCACCACCCTCCCCAACGTGCACCACCCTCCCCAACATGCACCACCCTCCCCAGCATGCACCACCCTCCCCAGCATGCACCACCCTCCCCAACATGCACCACCCTCCCCAACGTGCACCACCCTCCCCAACGTGCACCACCCTCCCCAACGTGCACCACCCTCCCCAACGTGCACCACCCTCCCCAACATGCACCACCCTCCCCAACGTGCACCACCCTCCCCAACGTGCACCACCCTCCCCAACATGCACCACCCTCCCCAACGTGCACCACCCTCCCCAACGTGCACCACCCTCCCCAACGTGCACCACCCTCCCCAACATGCACCACCCTCCCCAACGTGCACCACCCTCCCCAACGTGCACCACCCTCCCCAGCATGCACCCCCCCCCCCCAACATGCACCACCCTCCCCAGCATGCACCCCCCCCCAACATGCACCACCCTCCCCAGCGTGCACCACCCTCCCCAACGTGCACCACCCCCCCCAACGTGCACCACCCCCCCCAACGTGCACCACCCTCCCCAACGTGCACCACCCTCCCCAACGTGCACCACCCTCCCCAACGTGCACCACCCTCCCCAACGTGCACCACCCTCCCCAACGTGCACCACCCTCCCCAACGTGCACCACCCTCCCCAACGTGCACCACCCTCCCCAACGTGCACCACCCTCCCCAACGTGCACCACCCTCCCCAACGTGCACCACCCTCCCCAACGTGCACCACCCTCCCCAACGTGCACCACCCTCCCCAACGTGCACCACCCTCCCCAACGTGCACCACCCTCCCCAACGTGCACCACCCTCCCCAACGTGCACCACCCTCCCCAGCATGCACCCCCCTCCCCAACGTGCACCCCCCTCCCCAACGTGCACCACCCTCCCCAGCATGCACCCCCCCCCAACATGCACCACCCTCCCCAGCATGCACCCCCCCCCCCAACATGCACCACCCTCCCCAGCTCCCCTCTACACAACGTGTGTGTCTGTGCCTGCTATTCAGCCACTGGCGAGGCTTGGGATAACCAGAGATGTGTTGGAGAACTGGACAGAGAACTGCCGCATGGTAAGGAGTCCTTGTACACTGTCACACTCACATCAGCACTGTCACACTCACACCAGCACTATCACACACACCAGCACTGTCACACTCACACCAGCACTATCACACACACAGCACTGTCACACTCACTCCAGAACTGTTACACTCACTGTCACACTCACACCAGCACTGATGCCCTCTGCAGTGGATAGCACAGACTGTGCTCCAACCCGTTGCCAAGGAGATCTGTGCCATCAACACGAAGCTGGACGCCTCAGGCCACCAGCACTGCAGGATAGGGCAAGCCACTCTCCACAACCTGCAGAAACTGGTTCTCACCGAAGCACAGCGCATCCCGTCACTAGCACTTATGCTACCATATTTGGAAGTCTCCAGCAGACAGGACTACCTCTACAAGCGGCTATTAGGTGTGGTCCCACACTTGCACTGTAACAGGGTTTGCCCCCGAACAATTCTTCATACTGTACACCTCTTTGCCACCAGATTTGGGAGGAGATGGCTGTCTGAAGCTATTCAAGTGGAACGGAGGGGCGGAGTGGAACGGCCGGCAGTGGGCCATTGACCTCCCAACAGACAGCCAGGTGCAGCTTGAGTGCAGTGGTCCACACACAGCCAATGTGTCGCAATGTATCTGACTTACGAGTCCTCCCCCACCCCCAGATTGTGGTGCATGCACTGTGCTGTTACTTAGATGCCAACCTGGCCCCAGTGCCTCTGTTGACAGAGAAGACCTTCTCTCAGCAGCACTTTGTCAGGACACCTGACAAACCAGGTACTGAGCAAGCTGGCGTTAGTGGTCACATGACTGTCATGTGACTCCCCACCCACAACAGAGAACCAGAGTGGTGTGTTCATCTACCAGTCATCCCTGCACCCTCCTCACTTCAAAGTGGTAGTGGACAAGGAGGTCATTGACATACCCAAGGTAGGAGGACCCAGCGGGGGGCTTCTCTCTGGACTCTCCTTACTCAACTCCCCCCTCCCTCTCCCTCTCCCAGGGCTACAACAACCTCTTTCATGCCATTATAGTCTTCTTGCACCAGATCAAGACCCACAACAGTGCCATGCTAGGGTGAGGGACACGCGCACAGCTCATGCACCAGGCAGCTATATCACATCCCCCTGCCCCTCCCCTCCCCTGCAGCTCTGTCAACATCAACTTGTCTGCTGTCAACATTCTGTGGATCATCTCCAGCCAGTAGTGGGGGAGGGTCTAGCAGGCCAGACACACCTCAGCCCTCGTGCCAACTGATTGCTGTTCCCCTACAAACTCATACATAGAACATTGACATGCGTGCACGCACACACACACTGCATCTGCTGCTGGGCAGAGGAAGTCAGTTTACTTTTGATCTAGTCCATTCCTGTAACTTTGTGGCATCTGCTGGGACCAAGTAGGGCTGCAGCGACCAAGCGAGGCAACAGAGCAACTCACTCCACCACCACTACCCCACCAGCAGTGCCATGCACCTTTCTACTCTCCCTACCTCGCATTTATCCAACACCTCCAAGGTGAATGCACTTAATGACTGCTCAGCCTCCGTTTTCACAGCTGTGAAAAGGTCAAAGGTCACAGTCACTGCTCCGGCCAGTCAAGCCACATGGTTACCAAGCAGTGACTGCTTTGACAGACCCCACCACCCATCACACCATAGCAGAGTCCAAACAGACAGACCTGGGTTCCGCTCTCTCCGAGCCTCCAGGAGGGCTGCAACAACGGCTGCCGTATGTCGATCTGCTGACTCCACTGCAGAGTTCTGTGCGATGTAGCCACACGCACTGCATGCAGCAGCTCGCACATCAAACATGTCATGGGAGAAGCACTGGGGGAATTAATTAAGGGAAGGGAGAGGGAGGGGTATCACACAGCTGTGTATGGACCAATGGCTGCACTGCTTACTGGCAGCAAGTGAGGCGAGAGTTCGGCCCTCATGCGAGGGAGGTGAACAAAGCACCGTGCTGCACAGGACGCTCCCGCTGTCAGCAGAGCAATCTACAAACCAAAGACCAGCAACGCGCGTGACATAGCCTTAGTGACCACCCCAACACGTGATGTAACCTTAGCGACCACCCAACACTCGTTGGGGAAGTGTCACTGGCCACTCCAACATCCCCACTCCCCACCTGCTCTGATGTAATTGCTGCCATGACAACCGGACCAACGCTGCCAGTCAATCCCAGGATAACCATTCTGTCTAGAGCGCTCTCGAGGGCTCTTGAGACAGCCGACACGTGGGCTTGCAGGCGGCCCTTGTCCTCCGGGACACTCAGGACTCCCTCCAGAACGGCCTCTGCCTTGTCCTCAGGCAAGCACGAGCACAACACCCCCAGGGCTTGTCCAGCATGTACACGAGTAGAATCCTGCAATTATGCACAGTTACGGTAACATACGCATGGATATGCTGCCACGGTGATGTGACGTCACACCCACCTCTGTCGCTGCCAGCAGTGCAGTGAGCGTGTTGCTGATGTCCAGCAGAACCTTTGGCGAGGCACTCTCCCCTCGGGCTAGAGTCACGGCCAAAAGGGTCTGCAGCTGGGTGGACCTGTGGAGGCGGGGTCAAAGGTCACAGTGCCCCACCCACTGTCAGCTGCACTCTCACCTTATGGCTGGGTCCTCACAGGACTTAATACCTTTGTGGAGTTCGTTAAAGACAGGGTCAGTCCTCAGGGTGTGTGGAATCATCTCCACCAAACCCTGCTTGGCTCGATGCCGCACCGTCTGGTTGGGCTCACTCAGTGCCTTGATGTAGGATGTCTGGAGTTGTGGGAAGACGGCCTTGGCTGCGGCGCCCACCTTCTGCACTAGCTCCACCAGGGCATCCAGCGTCGCTACCTTCACAGTCCACGTCCACCGGTCGCTCACTAGCCGGATGAGGGGACCAGCAATCTGAATGACGTTGTTCTTGGCAGTCAATACAGAGACTGATGCGAGTTTGATGATGTTAGTGAGGGCCAGTGCTGCCTCCTCTTTCTCCTCTTGGGACCCCTTGAACAGAGCCTCCTTCAGAATGGACAGCACAGGATCAATCCCCTACAGAGCAGAGGGGGCGGGGTCATGGGAATGGACAGCACAGGGTCAATCCCCTACAGAGCAGAGGGGGCGGGGTCATGGGATTGCACAGCACAGGGTCAATCCCCTACAGAGCAGAGGGGGCGGGGTCATGGGATTGCACAGCACAGGGTCAATCCCCTACAGAGCAGCGGGGGCGGGGTCATGGGAATCGAGCAAAGCAACCCTCACCTCTCCCAAGGCTGGCGAGTGGGTGTGGCATGTCAAACAGCTGTGAAAAGTGGGTGGGTCTTAATTTCACTTGTACATACCTTCCTTGAGAAGCCATGCAGTTCCCTTCCCTTCAGCTGAGACACCAAGGTGCGAGTGGTCCGGTGAACGCTGGAGATGTACCCAGGAAGGTCCTTCTGGTCCTGACGCTGAGCACATGGGAGGAACGATGGCAGGTGAGAGGTGAGCACACATGAGTGGGAGAGTGCTTTTGGTGAGCCACACAGAGTGGCTGTTTGGCAACTAGCAATAGCAGACAATTGTGAGTGTGTCACCTTCACGATGGCAGCCAGCGTGTCCCATGCCAGCTCTGTAACCGTCTCATCTGGGTCGTTTAGCGCATTCAGGAAGAAGCCAATGAGCATGTGGGTGTGGTCCTGGAGGTCCGCCTCCCCATCTCGGCACAGAACCAGAAGCAGCCGCAGGGCCACCTGTCGCCTAGCAACAGTGGTATCACTAGCCGCAGCACACAGCTGGCCAATGAGCTCGGAGACGCAAGCCTCATCCTTCAAACTCAGTACAATGCTCTCAGCTGCATGCCAGCTCTACAGGGGATGGGGTAAGTGTGAGGTGTGTAGGTGAGGTGTGAGGGCTGCATGTGTGGGGAGTGGGGAGTGTGCAGATGTGCACACCTCATGGTCTAGTTCGGAGGTGTGCTGCTCGGCCACAGCAAGAAGGGCAGGGACAATCTTTGGCAGGAACCTCTGGAGGGACTCTCCGGCAACTGAGGAGAGGACTGCCAGGGCATTGGCGTTGATGGGCGGGGTCACAAGCTGGGGGTGGGTGGGTCAGGCCCAGTGGGTACAGTGAGACCTCACTCCGTATACACACACAGACACACCCACACAGACACACCCACACACAGACACACCCACACACAGACACACCCACACAGACACACCCACACAGACACACCCACACAGACACACCCACACACAGACACACCCACACACAGACACACCCACACAGACACACCCACACAGACACACCCACACACAGACACACCCACACACAGACACACCCACACAGGCAGGCATACCTTTGGTACAAGATAAGGCAGAAGAGCCTTACTCTTGACCTTCATTGTCTGCCTGAGTGCGTCCAAGGCCAAATTGTGCTGGTCCTCGTCGTCCTGAGGGCAAGGGAAGAGAGAGAATGAATGGGGGAGAGATGAAGTGCATGAAATGTGGATAGCGCAATTGGTTGTAGAGGGAGGGGGAGAGGTGAGAGGGACGTGAGGGGAGGAGTTGGAGGGCAGAGAGAGGAGGGGTTAAGGAACGTGAGGGGTGAAGTCAGAGGGAGGAGTGGAAAGCTGGAAGGAGTGCAAGGGGGTGGGGAGAGATGTGAGGTGGAAGGAAGGGATGTGAGAGGGAGGGGAGGGATGTGAGGGGGAGGGGAGGGATGTGAGAGTGAGGGGAGGGATGTGAGGTGGAAGGGAGGGATATGAGAGGGTGGGGAGGGATGTGAGGTGAAAGGGAGGAATGTGAGAGAGGAGGGATGTTAGGCGGAAGGGAGGGATATGAGAGGGAGGGGAGGAATGTGAGGGGGAGGGGAGGAATGTGAGGGGTGAAGAGCAACAGCGGACGATCAGTACCACTCACCAGAGCAGTCAAGATGGCTGGTAAGACATCATCAAGGATCTTGTTCCCTGTAACACACAGACACACAGACGGACAGACATGTGTACATACACATAGACACAGGCAGGCCATGCATGAGTGCCTCACCCAAACTGGTGTGCAGGCTGGCAAAGGTCTCTGCGGCTGCTGCCCTCACTTCAGGTGCAGGGTCAACGAGGCTTTGGCACACCGGGGCCAGGAGGGTGGGGGCATACTCTTGTACCTGGGGAAGGGGGGAGGGGAGGGGCAGCAACATGGCTGCCACTGTGCACCACAATACATACAGACATTGAGTGCTGACTCAGCATTCCCACCCCCAGTGCCACCAGTGGTAGACTCACTGACTCTATGTCGCTGCACTTTATAATCTCCGACAGGCCAATGCAGACGCCCTGTCTCTCCTGCTGTGACTCACTCTGCAGCTTCTCCTCCAGAAGGGGGACCACCTCCGGCAGCACACGCTGGCCTAGCTTCCGCACCATGTCACCCAGAGTACGCGCAGCAACCTGTCGGTGGTCGTGGAGCTCACTCGTGAGTGAGCCCAGGACCAGCGCGAGGAGATGGGGCAGTATCTCCCGCAGCGTTCGCGGTGTGTTGGTCACCACCACCTTCCAGACATGTAGCGAGATCTGCCGGACCATCAAGGCCACGTCTGAGCGGCCCATGTACAGCCCGGCCAGCACATTGTTGCGACGCTCCAGCCCCAACTTGGTGATGAGCAGCTTCCGAGCCTCCTCCGTGCCAAAGTTCTCATCTTCGTCACTCACAGTGGACATCTTCCCCGACAGTCCCGAGACACAGTACAGCAAGTCCCCAAGGAGCTGGATGCTTGAATACCTGGAGGACGTGGGGCAAGAAGCAGAGGGGTGGGGCAAGAAGCAGAGGCCGTGGGGCAAGAAGGAGAGGGGTGGGGCATAACGAAAGCAGAGGGGTGGGGCATAACGAAAGCAGAGGGGTGGGGCAAGAAGCAGAGGGGTGGGGCAAGAAGCAGAGGGGTGGGGGAGGGTGAGCATAGCTTGCATACTAGGAAGACCAAGGAATCTGATTGGCTCACCTGATTCGCCAGTTAGCATCGGTGAAGCCCTTTTGAAGCTCTGGTAGGAACAGCTGCAGTGCTGTGTCGGCATAGCGACTCACCACACCCTGTCCTGCCTTCAGTGCTGTGTCTCGAACAAATTCATTCTCATCAGCCAATCCCTGCACAAACCATTCACATTCACAGGCACATGATGGGTCACATGACAGTCACATGATGCTTGCTTATGCAGACAGGCAGGGAGCATGTGACATGTCATGTGACTCACCTGCAGAATGCAGGGTATGACGGGTCCTACGTGAGGCAGGAAGTCCCCCTCCATGGTCAGGGGCAGGTAGATGAACAGCATCAAGTAGCCGTCTCGCACTTGAGGGGATGTCTCCAAGCTCGTGACTGCTTCTACAAACTTGGGCATTACGCTGTTGAGGTGCTCGGCCCCCTGGGCCTTAATGACCTCACTGAGGCCCTGGGCCGCTCCTGACCGATCCACTGAAGACCCCTCAGACTGCAGCATGCTGAACAGCCACGGCAGCAGGTCCGACATGGCCTCCTGGCCCAGTCCCTTCACCATTGCGCCCAACGCTCGTGCTGCACTCCCTCGCACTTCAGGGACCGGGTCCAGTAGTGCCTCCTTCAGCCCCGGCAACACCCCCGGGAGGTAGGGGGAGAGGTCCTTGTGGTCCGTGAGGCTGTACATGTTGCCAAGGATCTGCGCAGCCATCTTTTTCCCCTCGGAGGACCGCAGACTGAGCGTCTGCTGCAGGATGGGCATGATGAGTGCCAGGGAGGGTGCATCAATCACATGCACAAACTCTGTTGCTAGGAGACGCTGAAGGCAGGTGTTGGCCTGGGCACTTGGGTCAGCAATGGCCGACAAGAGATCTGGTACCAGTGCTGAGGTGAAAGGGCAGGGGGAGGGGGAGGGGAGGGGAGGGACTACCCAGTGAGGAGGGGCCACGGTCCCTCTGACCCCGCCTACCTTGTATCTCTGGGTTCTTTATGACTGATCCAATCTGTTCCAGTGCCTGTTGCCCCGCCCCCTGCACCTTGACGTGTGAGTCATTGAGCACCTGGGCCAAGCGGGGGACAATGCTGGGCAGACAGGAGGACAGCTGCTTCGGAGCACAGAACGCCATGGCCCCCAGCAGCTCCACACTCCCTGAAAGGCAGATCACCATGACAACGTAAAGTACGTAGTAACCATAAGCAACAGCTAACCTCCTGCCCCACCCCCTCATGCTGTGCCCCACCCCTGCCCCACCCCCTCCTCTGTGCCCCACCCTGCCCCACCCCTGCCCCACCCCCTCCTGCTGTGCCCCACCCTGCCCCACCCCCTCCTCTGTGCCCCACCCCTCCCCCACCCCCTCCTGCTGTGCCCCACCCCTGCCCCACCCCTCCTCTGTGCCCCACCCTGCCCCACCCCCTCCTGCTGTGCCCCACCCCTGCCCCATCGCCTCCTGCTGTGCCCCACCCCTGCCCCACCCCCTCCTGCTGTGCCCCACCCCTGCAGTGCACCTGCTTTAGTCCGCCAGGAGTCGTCCTCCAGTCCCTTTAGTAGGTCCGGGAGGACGAGCTTCACGCCGTGCCCACTCAGACGGGCCATGATGGCTTTGGAGGCATCCACTGTGGCCTTGAGAGGCAGAAGGCAGAGACATGCAGTGTGCGTCAGCAACGTGGACAGTGTGTGCACGCAGAACCATCAGGCCTGTCACAAGACTGCAGTGATGGCAGTGACATGTCACATGACTGTCATGTGACTACCTTAACAGCACTGACCTCTCTCACATACTGGTTGCCATCGCCATAGCAATGCAGTAGGTTGGGCAAGAGGTGGACCACGTATGGCTCAAACAGCCTCCCCAGTGCCACGGTGAGCTGCTCCACAGCAAACAGGGCACCCTCACGGTGACGGTAGTTCTTCCTGTCTTCAACGGCTTCTTTCAGTGCCTTCATCACACCAAACTGCTTCAAGGATGGGATCCCTAGCCCTTTGACAACACCTGCTATCCCATAGGCAGCTCCTTTTCGCAGCGCGTATGACTTCGATTCTAGCAGCTGGAAGGAGAAGCAGTTGGTGGTCAGTGCACAGACAGGCAGACAGGGAAACAGACAGGCAGACAGGGAAACAGACAGACAGAGAGACAGACAGACAGGGAAACAGACAGGCAGACAGGGAAACAGACAGACAGAGAGACAGACAGACAGGGAGACAGACAGACAGACATACAGACAGGGAGACAACCAGACAGACAGGGAGACAACCAGACAGACAAGGAGACAACCAGACAGACAGGGAGACAACCAGACAGACAGGGAGACAACCAGACAGACAGGCAGGTAGACCTTCTCCATGAGTGAGTCTATGATCTCCTGTGCCTCGCCCTTCATAGTGCCCATGAGTGGCGGGAGGCAGCTGCTGACCGCCTCCTGCACTGGCTGGGAGGGCGTGTCCAGGTTGGCTAGCAGCTGGTGTACAATGTCCGCCACCTTGGGGTCAGCCTGGTCCAGGTGCTTGGCCATCGTTCCCATCACCACCATCACGGACGTGCGCACCAGGTCCGTCTGCTGGCTGTCATCGGCCCTCGACAAGAACTCCTCGCACGTCCTCATCACCTCAGCCGAGAGTGCCTGCAGAGGACAAGGCAGGCACTGGCAATATGGGCAGAGGCAGGTCAGGAGTGGCTGCCTCGTCAGTTGGCAAGCAGAGGGAGGCCTCTGGTCAGTTTGAGCGTGGTGGTGCAGCCCAGTGATAACTGTCACAGTGCTTAAAGAACTGGTTGTTGGAACTCACTTGTCCATGGGTGTCCAGTATTGCAAGCCCCGCCCTCAACATGGCTGCCCTCACGTCACTGTGTCGGTCCCCCAGTCCCTGGGGTATCATGAACCGCAGCACATGCAGAGCAACTGCAGAGGTCAGGTGCGCCGAGAGGTGCTGCAGGGCTCGGGCCACGCCCTCCCTCCCCTCCCACGGGTCAGGCTCCCCCAAACTAAGAATACGCCCCAATTCATCGCGAAGTGGAGAAATATCCTGCAGGAGTGTAAGGGGAGGTGAGCTGCAAGGCACCAGAGGGAGGCGTCACATGCCCCTCCCCAGCCACGCCCACCTTGTACAGCAGCTCGTACTGCTTCAGCAACTGGTCGACCACGTGTCGGTCCGTCCTGGGGTCCTCCTGGACTAGCTCAGCCAGGGACTTGGCTGCTGGTGTGTGCATGTGGATCAGAGGACCGCTGACGGCTGTGATGAGGACCGGCTGCAGCACTGAGGACAGGGACATGCCAGCCTCCTCCCACAACCTGAGGACACCAGTGGAGAGCAATCAATACAGCAAGACCATTGGCTGCCAAAGAATCTGCAGGCGGGAAGTTATGGATATGTTAAAATCACTAAAATACAGCTCACTTGGTGGCCATTTTGGCAAGGTCTTCATTGCTGTCATGGCAACAGATTAGTATCCAGGCGACTAACTGCAATCCTACTGGTCCTCCCACAGACAGGTGGGATTGTAATTCAAACAGTCCAGACAGAGAAGTAAATCGAACAGTGTACATTAGTGAGGATAACCCTTCAATCATTACTTGCAGGATGTTGGGGGTAGGTCCCATGTCTGCTATTCCCTGACAGAGTTGTGTATGCACCTCTATTAGTTGTTGCTACACAAGGAGAGAGCAGAGGGAAGGGGAGGGGGAGGGGGAGGAGAGGGGGAGAGGAGGGGAGGGGAGGGGAGGGAGCAAGGAGGGGGGAGGGGAGTTGAGGGGAGGGGGAAATAGAGGGAGATGTGTCTTGTTTACATTTCTAATTGACTCTTATTAACTCACCTGAGCACTTCCAGTTTGCAGAGTAGCATCCTCCGTCACCAACAAGGAGGCAACCAGGTCTAGCGTCTCCGCAGTGGGGAAAATTGCTGCATCCTCCTGCAGTGACAAACACACACAGTTAGACTCTTCTCCTCTCCCCCCCCTCCTCGGCGTGTAGCAGCTCAACTTACAGCAGTGCACAGTTTCAGACACTGGCTTGCACCATGAACAAGAGACACTGATCTGGTTATGATGTCAGCCGTCTTCCAGCATCCCTTGCCATGCAGGAGAACATGCCTCAGAGCCGGCAGGGCAGGGCAAAACCAGTAGAGGGACGTGGCTACCTCCTGCTCCAGGAGGTCCAGCAGCACCCCCAATGCTGCCGTCACATGACTCTCCTCCCAGCTCCGCCTCCTGGTTGCCCCCGGAAACAGAAGCTGCAGAGTCAGCCATCCGAGCAAACGACCTGAGTAAGGAAGCTGGGCTCACAGCAGTGGGACGGGCTAGCGGGACATGCAGGGAACTAGCTACTGTACCTGTTTCCTCTGCTCCCTTCCTCAAGGTTGCCACGGTTACTTTAACCCAGACTTCCTGCAGTATATCCTCCAACAGTGGTGATCGCAAACCATCGATAATGACATTCACGAGTTGTGGGAGTGACAATAGTAGAGGGTGGTGGGTGTGGTCCAGGACAACATGGAGGGAGGACACCGCCCACTCGACCTTCCTCTTCAGCTGCATACACATACACACACACACCAACGTACAACAGAGACCCACATGTGTGGGTGTATGTGTGGGTGCTGGCTAACTATGTACAGTAAGGTGCTCGGTGCGGCCGTCCTGGCTGCTACCCACCTGCGTCAGCTGCTGGCGGGTCTGCTCCTCCTCCTCCAGGCGGGCCAGCACAGTGTCCTTTAGTCGCCGGCTCACCTCACCCACCTGCAGTAGGTCACGCACACTCCGCCCCTTCAGCTCTGCCAACCTCTTGCGGGTCTGCTCGGCCTTGATCTCTGCCTCCCAGCGCTGGTCATCAATGCTGTACAGCTTCGACTCCTTCCTCATGTTGCTGTCGACGTGGGTGGAGGTCAGGGCAGCCATCAGTCTGCAGGGCGGAGAGAGACCCACTCCACTCGGTGCCCACACGAACTGCAGCGCATCCATCCTCCTCACTCCTGGTGCAGTGCCTTGTCCTGAAGCTGCCCGGGGTCCGTGCCCAGTATCTGCACCTGCTCTGCAGACACGCCCAGCACCGACTTGTCTGAGAGGACCTTCAGTACATGTTCCACTGCGGGAGGTACCACTCCCTCCTCATGAGTGCGGACTAGGGTCGCCAGGGGGGTGTGCGAGTGCACTGACAAGGCCTGTGATAGGAGTTCGGCCTTGTTTGTTTCCACCACTGAGAGTGGGCGGAGTCCAAGCCGTCTCACAAGACTCGGCCACAGACCGCGGTGGACACCATCTGAAGAGAACCAGCTCACCTCACACCAGCATACTGTGTAGACACTAGCACACCAACACACACACAGTGCGGCACTTACCAACTACGGGGTGCGTGCACAATGGAAACATCTTCACGGCAAGGCTTTCCTTATTTGGCAAGTCCAAAGTGCACATCCATGTGATTGTCTCCTTAAGGAAAGGAGCTGAGGAGTGGTGGTCTTCAGCGCTATCCCCACAGAGCAACCCCTGCAAACAGGGCACCAAGATTAAAACATGCATAGTACCACTTCTCACCACAGCACATCACCATCACCAAACAGCACATCAACATCAACATCACCAAACAGCACATCACCATCACCATCACCAAACAGCATATCACCCTCATCCCTCACCCTCACAACACAGCACACCATCACCCTCACCCTCACCACACAGCCTCAACATCTTACCTTCAAGGAAGGAGACTCCTTGTCAGCCAATTTTCCAAGTTCTCCAAGAAAGGCATCCAACACTTGTGAGTCTTCCTCTAGCACAGCTCCCAGAGGTGGGCGGGACCCACGGCGAACCTCCCACGACGAGTGCACCAAAAGTGACACCCCACAGCGAGACCATAGCCCCTTGTCTCCAGGGAGTTCCCCCAACAGAACTGCAGCCACTAGCTCAGCCAGTGCCACCAGCACTGACGGAGAGGAGAACACCCCTCATGTCACTACTCACCCACGTCATGCAAAACCAACAGCAATGAACTGGTTGCCCTGGCAACCATATCCTACCTGTGTGACTTGCCGAATGAACAAACTTGTCACTTGTCAGGACTTCACTCTGAAGATGAGCATGCAGCAGCTCCAGCAGCGATCCTGGAGGGGAGGGGTCTGGGACGATTGCAACACAACACGCAAATTGCATATCTAATAGCAGTGGCTATCTACCTAACGACTTCCTGTTCCTGTGTATGAGCAGAGCAGGAAGTACGCTCTCGGCTGCTGCTGCTGCTTTGGCCTTCTCCAGCACTTGCTTAAGGTGACCTTTGAACTCTGCTATACAGGGACTCTCTGGGACACGAAGCAGAGACTGGTAGACAGCCATTTTGATGCCACTCCCACTCGCCTTGTTGCTCAACAGTTTCTATGGAAACATTGTAATGACATTAATACCACTGAAAGTTGCTGTTGTACAGTACACGAAACAGGCAGCACCTTGTAGAGGTCCACTGTGTGGGTGGGGATGTCCCTATCACTAGCGTGATTCATCCAGCTGCTAAGCGACTGCACTAGTGACATCAGCACTCCCTCATGCACTGCACAACACAGGCACACAACACACATGAACAAACACACACACACACACACACACACACACACACACACACACACACACACACACACACACACACACACACACACACACACACACGCACCGACACACACACACACACTTCACACTGACTACAACAGCCCACACCCTCCACCCTCACTTTCATTCTGTAGGAGAGCAACAAGGTCGGCTGCTGCCTGAGAGGCCATTTCTGCGGACATGCCTCTGCATTCAGACAGGCTCCCGTGGGCTGCAAGCGATGGGTGAAAGCAGGTGCACCGGGCACAGAGAGGTGCAGTGTGTGGAGGAGCACCAACCAGTGACAAGGGCACTCCGCTGCTCAGCTCCGGCCCGTTTGCTAGCCTTGGTCCGCTCGGACAGGAGGGCCAGGAGGTCTGTTGCTGCTTGTTTACTGCCACACTTCATTGAGAGGCAGCAGAAGGCTACCACTGCACCCTGACGATGGCTTTCGTGGGTGGAGTCCAGCAAAGAGCACAGGGTTGTACCCAAGTCCACTGCAATAGCGTCCAGGTCAATTGTCAACAACTGCAACATCTTTGCCACACCTGTACGTAAGGTGGGGGAGGTGGTAACCCAGGCTCAAGGCACCAGGCACACAGGCAGGGCAAACACCTTCAAGGCAGTGTTCTGGACTTCTGAGAAGGGCTCGCTTCAGAGCTGGCTGCACCAGTTGGGTTAGGTGGTCCTCGGTTACCACGGACAATAGTGGACGGCAGGAGTTCTATGAGAGCAGAAATAGCACATCCACTGATGACAACATCCAATCAATTGAGAGCAAAATTGTCACATGACCTACCACTGCTGTGATTGGTGGTTTGGTCTTGGATGCTATGGCAACAGATAAGAACATCGCCACCAGTTGCTCTGCATACTCCCCCAAAGCCCCTCCCCCTTTTGCACAGCATCTACAGACCGCACTGGCCAGCAGCAGGCTGGCCCAGGTGGGATCCCCGGCAACCAGCTCCCCTAGGAAGGGCTTTGCCTTGACGACCAGGACCATGCGAGACACAATGCGGCCAGCAGCAGCAGACAGCCTATGGCTGCCATGGGTTACCACACAGCTATACAAGGAGCCTGTGGCTGCAATCTGCAGTGGAAATCCATCAAACGTGACCTTCTGGCCAACCCCAACCCCACCCCTCAGTTGGCAGGCAGGCTGGCATACCACTCACAAATGCAGCCCAGGTGGGAGTGGCTGGCCCGATAGCCTTGCTAGCAATGCCCCTCTCACTCCAGCACAGCGCACTCATTGCCACTTTCACCAACACCGGCCTTGAGAGAGAGCAAAACACACAGCATTGAGAAGCCGACCAAAGACCTTACAACAAAAGTGAGCGTGCACACTGCAGCAGGCCGGCCTGGACTGTCGGACCCACCTGCAGCTGACTTCTGCAGCCAAGCCACCCAACACTGCCACCAGGGCCCTCCCCCCCTCTTCCCCCTGAGCAGCCAGCACCTTGTCCAAGAGAGACTCAACCGCAACCCGCCACTGCTTCCCACTGCAGGGCGGACCAGGGCAGGTGGAGCATCAGCCCACCCCCAGTGAACCATGTTAGAGACCACACCTCACTCTGCCCCACCCATCTCATCAGAGTGGGTGGGGCAGTCAAGTGCCTTGAGTCTGGATGGCATGCTGCCACCAACAGTGGCCGTCTTTACAACACACTGCAACACACTGCAACACACTGCAACACACTGCAACACACTGCAACACACTGCAACACACTGCAACACACTGCAACACACTGCAACATGGCTGCCGTTAACAGTGCCAGGAGTACACAGTAGTATTCACACGGCGAGCTTTCAGCTTTAGGGCTGCTGCATTATAAACACATACAAATCTATTCCCTGAGTGCAACGAAATTATTATATAGGGGCTACGGTGCAACAGTGCGAAATTCATTTCTTGAACTGTAACCCAGTGTTGATAATTGAATTCAAGTTATGCATATTATACTACAATTCACCTGTACATGAACAGCGATTTGGCAAGTTGCACCAACAGAGCCTTCAGAGGTCGGGATTCCAGACTCCCTACAATGCTGCTGATGTCCTTCAGCGCCTCCAGTCGCTCCCTGGTGCTTGGATTGGTGAGCAAGAGCTTCAACGACTCCATGATGGAGCAGCTTGGTCACGTGACACAGAGGGGAAGGGGAGGGGCGCATCATTTGGAGTTAACGTGTCGATGACGGGACAAAGCGACTTAGATAGGTGAGGTGGGGTGTGTGTGCGAGCAAGCTGTTCTGTAGCAGCTTTATGTGGTCTCTACGCGTTCAAACCACTCAGACAAATAGAGCAGCTTCGTCGCTGTGAGATAATTTCGGAGTTGGATGTCAAACAGCTGTGCTTAAAGGCTCGGGAGATTCTGGCAGAGGAGAGCAATGTGCAGCGAATAGACACGCCAGTCACTGTACGTACAGTTCCTTCTGCTAGCCAGCTGCTAGTAGCGTGCGTGTAATGGGTGTGTGTTTGCTCATCGCACTGCAGGTGTGTGGCGACATACATGGTCAGTTTTATGATTTGAAGGAGCTGTTCAAAGTTGGTGGGGATGTACCGGACATGAACTACCTGTTTCTGGGGGACTTTGTGGACCGCGGGTTCTACAGCGTGGAGACGTTCCTCCTCCTCCTGGCTCTAAAGGTGTGAATGTGCACGCATGGTACCGCTTACCTGCTGACAGTACAGTGTGTGTGTGTGTGTGTGTGTGTGTGTGTGTCGAAGTGGGCTGTATGTCACTGCCCAACAGAGTTTGATGTTTACACTAGAGCTGATGACGTAAAGGCTCATTGCTACATGTACATTGTTGATAACAAATCATTGATCTTGAGTGTAGCAGACTCAATCAGTAAAGCTGACTGCGGGACGTTTCGGCCACATAGGCTTTCATCGACTGCGTACAAAACACTAGAGCTGTTTAGTGATACCGTGTGATGCTGTGTGTGTAGGTGCGCTATCCTGATCGCATCTACTTGATCCGAGGGAACCACGAGAGCCGGCAGATCACCCAGGTCTATGGTTTCTATGACGAATGCAAGCGCAAGTATGGCTCGGTCAACGTGTGGCGCTACTGCACTGAGGTCTTCGATTACCTTAGCCTCTCGGCTATCATCGATGGGAAGGTGAGGAGTGTGGCCACCCAGTCCTCGCCGACTACAGTGTAGTATTTGACCTGTCCATGTGTTTGTGCTCGATCGCACAGATATTTTGTCTCCATGGGGGGCTGTCCCCGTCCATCACCACAATAGACCAGATCAGGACCATTGACCGCAAACAAGAGGTACCCCACGACGGTCCCATGTGTGATCTGCTGTGGTCTGATCCTGACGAAGTGGAGGGGTGGGGCGTGAGTCCCCGGGGGGCTGGGTATCTCTTTGGGTCAGATGTAGTGGCCAAGTTTAACGAGACGAATGCAATAAAGATGATCTGCCGTGCTCACCAGCTGGTGATGGAGGGCTACAAGTGGCACTTCAACAAAACAGTCCTGACGGTGTGGTCTGCCCCAAACTACTGCTACCGTTGCGGTAATGTCGCGGCCATCTTGGAACTGGATGAGCACCTAAACGAAGACTTCAACATGTTTGAAGCAGCTCCCAATGTGAGTATACATACATGTAAGTATGTACAATGTATATAGGAGGTAGGAATCCAAATGGCTTAAATTCTGTCTGTCTGTCTGTCTGTCTGTCTGTCCGTGCAGGAGGTGCGAGGGAAGCCCACCAAGGCCCCCATGCCCGAGTACTTCCTATGACCCTCCTACAGCTGACCTAACTTATATTTCATGTACGATATAGCTATCACTTTTATTTGCTGGCATGGCATGAGTATAGCAAGCAGAGGCCACTGTGTGTACATGTCATTTGGTTTGCAGCTGCTTGGCGAGCGCCTCGTCCTGCATGTACATCTCCGTCAGCTTCTTCCCCACCTTGTCATGAATCTCCATGAACTTGCCCACGCACCGGTCCAGGCAGATGGCTTCCCCCTTGGTCAGGTCGCCGTCGTGGTAACGTGGAGGAATACATTTCTTTTGGCAGGAGGTGGCCAGTCTGATGTGGGGAACAGCAAAACAGTGAAGTATTCACGCACACAGCGCACGCTCCTGCACGCACCTGTTGTACAGGTCGGTCATCATGTCCACTTCCATCTCGGAGAATAGCTCTTGCTGCCTCTTAGGGTCCATTGCGCCTATGCTACAGCGGAGGTAAGGGAAATTCCCTCTGACGCAATAGCTACACGTGCCCAAGATGGCGGACTGCAAGGAGGACGGTGCGCCGAGCAAAGATGAAGACTCGGACAAGGTAGAGGGCACTTGTAGTCGCAAAGACAAGGAGGAGAGTAATTGTGAAGCAGTACATGATACTAAACATGATACTAAAACGGTACATGATAATAATGCCAAAATGGGTTCTGAGTGGCGTGTTGTGACGGAGCGGTTCCAAAAGAGCTGCCAAGTCCTTGCTCTGGGTGAACTGGTGCACGACCCTTACTTCTGTCTGGGCGAAGCGATGGCTGCAGTGGAGTTTATGGAACCGCGCATGGACCTCAACATGCGGAGTGCCAGTAACTTCCCTCCTCTCCTCACGGCACGCGAGGCACTGGAGTGCCGCTTGGAGTTAGAGAACTTCAGTGATGAGGAGATTCTGGGAGTGGCAGATGAGCTGCTCTCTCTGGTGACCACATGGCTGAGTGGGCACACCCTGGCACAGACGGTATACACATGCATCTTCTTCCATGATGTGTCTCGTGTCCGACACCCTGGTGTGCGCTGTCTGCTGTTGGTGGTGGGCAGTGTGGTGGAGCTGATGCGTGCAGCACTCCTGCACGCCAAGGTCTACGTCGAGGATGATCACCAGTGCCTGACTATTGGGGCAGTGCCCGGAGAAGGACCTCAACGACCGTCAATGGAGAAGATAGTTGCAGCTGTCAGGGAGCAAGAGGATATGCTGCAGCAGAGACTCAAGAAGGTTCTGCGTGGTGGGGAGCAGGAGGAAGCAGACAGTGGTAGTGCTGGGGCTCAGAGAGTGCTGCTCAGTCACTATCGCTTCTGGCGGCACCTCTTGTGCCTGTTGCAGGGGATGGAGGCTGGCAGGAGGGCCAGTGTGGGCAGGGAACAGCTACGAACAGGGCTGGAGCAGTGCTGTAAAGCACTTAAAGAGTTGGGGGAAACCCCATCGTTTAGAGCAGTGTGGCATGATGAAGAAGAGCGACTACGCTATGGCTTCCATGCTGCCCTTAACAACCTTGTTCTTCCTCCTTCACCACGCCACGTTGTACAGATGAGCTCCGAAGACAGCCTGGCATACCTGAGTGAGTTCCTAGAAGGCATGCAGGTGATCCAGCAAGTGGTTGAGTTCACTTCTCTCCGTGAGATCGTCAACACTGTGACCGAGCTCTGCTCGATGCCTGCCGTCCCCTCTGTGTTAGTGCGTTCATACCTTAAGCTCTCGTTGGAGGTGTTGTTTGTGTCTCCGCATGAGGGCAGCAGCTCACTGCTAGAGTACCTTGTCCGTCAGGACATGCGGCACTTCAATAACCCTTCCTCCCTCAATCCCAAGACGCCTATGGGCAGCTCCGACAAGGCTCGGGAGATAGTGGACAAGATCATTCTCCAGTGCTTACCTGCCATTAAAGAGCGCGTACTGCTGTACTGTGAACACAGGTCGCGCCACCAGGAGCTGATTGCCGGCTGCCTGGACTTGATGGGGGAACTGCAGTTGGAAATCGACAGCTTGGACTTGGTCTTGGATGATCTTGCTCAGAAGGTTGACCCGCAGCGGCGTCACACCACCGTATACGGCTGCTGGCTCCTCTACCACGTCCTGGCACTGATGAGCGACTACATCCATGTGGGTTTTGAGTTTGAGCTGTATTCAGTGCACGAGATCCACCGTGCGGTCTGGTACCTGGACTACCTGTACTGGTGGCAGTGCAACACTCTTAAGGCGGCAAGGCAGATGAGGGCAGACCTCATGCCAACAGCCAAGACTGGCAAGCAGAAGGCTCGTCGGAAGAAGGCCTGCCAAGACAAGGAACTGGACAGAGAGCTCAATGTGACCTCTGCCAAGAAGCTAGTGTGCTCTGGACTGATGCGCGCCATGGAGGCGTGTGCGACAGACAAGAAGATGCCAACTTGCAGCACACAGTTCACAAACGAAGAGCTCTGCTACAAGCACCGACTTGCACCATTTGTTGCCGTGGCAACACCTCAGCCACTCTCACACGTTGAATACCAGCGTGCCCTAGCCATGGCGGCGTACCACAGTGAACACATCAACTTTTTTGTTCAAGCCAACAAGGGATTTGCAACAGCCAAGACCATTCTGGAAGGGATTTCCCCTGCATCAAGCGAAGTGAAGCAGCTACTAACGGTGTTAAAGACCAACATTGTGGTGTGCAACCTTGCTTCCACTGGCCGACACAGACTGACAGACACACCACTGAGGTGTGACTTCACCACTCACAGGCACTTTCCCATTTTACGGCTTCTGTAAAGAACTGTAATCATCTAGTAATGTGCACATTCGTACATACATAACATGTGACAGTAGTTTTTAAATTGTGATACAGTCTGCGTGTATGTTGTGGTGCAGTGAAGTACAAGACATGTGACACAAGTGAACGTGAGCAGTGCATGCAGTCAAGAAGGTGTGGGCACCATAGCGCAATGCCATACGTGGTGTGGGGATCACATTCCTTCATGGCCCACTCCTGATGGATCCTGATGTTCTTTCATCACATCCGGAAGCTCAGGGGGAGAGGAGTATGCCTCAACATCCAGTTCCTCAAACTCTTCACTATCTGAGAAATAAAGAGCAGGAGGAGTGTCGCAAGTCTGCTTGTACAGTGGCATGTCACTGATGAGAGTGGCTACATTCACCAGTAGTGATACACACAAGACATGACTCTCTGCCACTGCTCGTCACACACAGCGCAGCTCACCATCCACTCTGAAGACTAAGCCGATGGTCTGGGGATCCTGTGCTCTGCAGCTCTGTGAGTCGTAGCCGCACTCCACCAATGACTTCTTGTCATCCAGTGGCTCGTTGCTCCCAATACGTAGGAGCTTCATGTCTTCAGCCTTGCGTCTCGTGATTCCTTGGATCACCTGCTTCAATTGCAGTACGGAGGTGTTCTCCTTGGCGTCCAGGAAAAGGGTCAGCTTCTTCCTCCTCACTGTCAAGAATACGTCCTGTGCAGTGAGGGATGACCAGGTAAAAGGGAACAACACGGCACAAACGTTACTATCACAATGTTCGCGTTATTAAAGGCTGGTTTTAATGTGATGCCTCTACTCAGTACGGAAGGGTAGCATTAACTACAAACGTCGCAAGGAGTACATTACACTATCAAGCCAAAATCAAGTCGGAACCCACCATCTTTAACGACGTCACAGCACGTGACTTCATCCTCGAGCGCGCGAAGGGAAGGGGACTGCGCAATACAGCCGCAGAATGGAGGGATCGGAGTCCGGTTCTCGCGTTCCGTTGGACAAGCGGCTGGCAATGGTGAAGGCAGCCTCCCTTGGTCAGGGCGAGGGCCTTACACTCCACGCCAGCCTTTCTCAAGCTCACTACGATACACTGGTAGACTGTCTGCTTGCCCTATTCGAAGAGTGCTCCTCGCCGCGACTGTCCAGAGACAGACAGGTCGCTTGTTTTGTGGACAAGTGTGAGTGTTTTCGGGCAAGAGCGATGAGACAGTGCTAGCTGTGAACCGCTTGTGTGCCGTCGGTGGCGGGTGTACACTGGCAGCCATTGATTGTTGTCGAATTCCATCGTCAGTGTGTGTATGCACTTACAGGGCCCTGCACAACCTGCCCAGTCATTGAGCCCGTTCTACTGTTGTGTTACACACACACACACACACACACACACACACACACACACACACACACACACACACATGCAGACAAGAGCACTGTGCAGGAATTGCGCTCCCTCCGTGTGAGCGTGGAGGACTTTGTATCAAGGGGTGTGGTGGGGCGGGGCCACTTTGGGGAGGTGCGGGTGGTGAGTGAGCGATGCAGTGGGCGGGTCCTTGCCATGAAAGTTATGAAGAAAGAGGACATCCTCAAGCAAGCTGATGTGAGAAGGGAAAGTGCATGTGATGTGGGGAAAGCAGTGTGTCGTGTGGGGACACTCATGTCTTGGCTGTTCGGTGGAAGTTGATGGTGTACATAATTGGAGAGGCTCGTTGCTAGTTGTGGCAACTGGTGAATAGATCTGTGCACGCAGTTGACGGAGGCCTGTGTGGCCGAAACGTCCTGCAATCAGTTGCTATTGAATATAGATTCTGTTACATCGTATATGCTCATCAAGATCTATTCGCCAGTTGATAAGGTATGGTAAGTGCTGTAAGAAGTGTTTGCTCTGTGTTTGTGTATAGGCTGCATTCTTCCAGGAGGAGCGCGACATCATGGCTTGGAGCGCAAGCCCTTGGGTGACTTCGCTAGTGTACGCCTTCCAAGACCCCCTCTGCCTGTACCTCGTTATGGAGTTTCACGTGGGCGGGGACCTGCTGGGGGTGATGGAACGCTCCCCCGAGGTCCTGGACGAGCAGGGTGTCCGGTTCTACCTGGCGGAGGTGGCTGCCGGCCTCAGTGACCTCCACCAGCTGGGCTTCATCCACAGGTATGTCGGTCGGGGCCTTCTGAGCCCCTGAGGTGTGACGTCTTTCCTCCCTCTCCCTCAGAGACGTGAAGCCCGAGAACATACTCATTTCAGCGACGGGCCACATCAAGCTGGTAGACTTTGGCTCAGCCGCACGACTGGCCGGTGGAGTTGTGGTGAGCTGCCGAGCGTCCTTGGCCACTGTGCATATGGCCACCAGAGTTGGTTCTCCTCTGCACACACTAAGGACTCACATATCCAGCCCTGGCCTCCATAGTCTAGCAGGCTGCAGTGTTCAACGGGCAAGGTGCCTGTATGAGTCTAGCAGTGTTGTAGTAGCAGTGTAGTAGCAGCCTCTGGATGGTGGATTTATCTGTAGATCATGTGTCGGCCTATCCTCCAACCTCTGCCCTTCTGCAGGCTAACACAGCTCTGCCCGTGGGCACGCCAGAGTACATTGCTCCTGAGGTGCTCACCTCCCTGGATAGCCCCTCCCCCGGCCACACCTCCTCGGCCCAGTACGGAGTGTGCTGTGACTGGTGGTCCCTAGGCATCATTGCCTTTGAGCTCCTTGTGGGTGTGACGCCCTTTGAGGGGGACACCACAGCACAAACATACGCCAACATCATGGCCTTTCGCAAGGGGGTGCACTTCCCCGAAGAGGTGGAGCTTAGCTCGGGGGTAAAGGATCTGATTGTGCATCTCCTCAGCCCACAGGAGGAGAGACCGGGGTTTGAGAGCATAAAGCAGCATGAGTTCTTCCAGCAGGTGCCTTGGAGCAGTTTGCAGTCAAGTTAGCAACCCTACAACCGCATCCACTAGGCTGTGTGTCGAGCACCCTATACCTGTCTGACTAAACTGGAGTGCAGCAGGCACCGGATGTGTGCAGCAGGCACCGGATGTGTGCAGCAGGCACCGGATGTGTGCAGCAGGCACCGGATGTGTGCAGCAGGCACCGGATGTGTGCAGCAGGCACCGGATGTGTGTAGGATGTGCATACACTCAAGAACAGCAATCAGATGTGTTAACCTCCAGCTTCGATGGTTATATGCACTTCATTGGTATCAGCGAGTTTTATTGACTTTAGCCTGTTCCTACAGGCACCCAGTAAACAAGAAGGAAGGTTGAATTGTGATGTGTGTCCAATGTCCTGTTCTGCAGTTCCCCCTCCCCTGGTCCCCAAGGCCGCACGACAGGACGACACTTCTAACTTTGAGCCGCCTGAGCCTAGCAACCGACCAGCACTGCCTGCTGTTTACCATGGCAACCGGACCAGTGGATTTTCTGGAAAGGAGCTGCCCTTCATTGGCTTCACGTTCACCCGCACTTTGGCAAGTGCAGAGGAGATGGAACCTGGCAAGGGGTTAGGGGTGGGTTGAGGTGGTGCTGGTTGCCATGGCAATGTGGTAGGCATAAAGTATCCCTTCTGCTCCAGGTCTCTGTCGAGGGAGGCCTCCTTGCTCGAGTCCACTCTGGAGACATCAGAGGCAGAGCTCTCAGCCATGATCTCGGAGGTGAGGCAGATCCTAAAGTCTCGAGAGGATACGCTGAGCAAGGTGGAGGAGTCCCACCGTGTCCTGCAGCAGGAGCAGGTCATCAAACAGTCAGAGCTGGAGGTGGGCATTCTTTGAGATGCCTTCACCTCACCTCACTATGTACACACTTCTGCCCAATATGACACACTAACCTCACCACGCTCTGCTTCCACCCTCCCCTCCTTCCACATACATGCTGCATTGTGTGTGGCTTTGTCAGGAACTGCAGAGAGCCTTGGAGATTGAACGCTCCGAGCGCCAGAGCACCGAGGCCCGCACGCTGCAGCTGCTGTCTGAGGTGCGAGAGTACCACAACAAAATAGCTAACCTCAAAGATGCCAAATCACGGTGCGTGCTCGACGCTGGTCTGGTCTTGTTGCAGCTACGGTGTGTGCGTGCGTGCGTGTGTGTGTGTGTGTGTGCGTGTGTGTGTGTGTGTGTGTGTGCGTGGGTGTGTGTGGGTGTGTGTGTGCGTGGGTGTGTGTGTGTGTGTGTGCGTGGGTGTGCGTGCGTGCGTGCGTGTGTGTGTGCGTGGGTGTGTGGGTGGGTGTGTGTGTGTGTGTGTGCGTGGGTGTGTGTGTGTGTGTGTGTGCGTGGGTGTGTGTGGGTGTGTGTGCGTGGGTGTGTGTGGGCGTGGGTGTGTGGGTGTGTGTGTGCGTGGGTGTGCATGCGTGCGTGGGTGTGTGTGTGTGCGTGCGTGCGTGCGTGCGTGGGTGTGCATGTGGTGGTAGTGATGTCCTGGTGGTGGTGATGTGGTCATGTGGGTAGTTCACTTAGGGTACTTTACTAATGCTGCAAATCACTACTCACTACACACAAGCAATAATATAAATGTTTACAGACAGCAAAGGCCTCATGGGCCTCCATGAGTCTCATTGGTCTCTCTGTGTGTGTGTCATGTGTGTTGTGTGCAGGGAGAGTATTGGGCAGTACCAGAAAGCCCTTGTCCTAGCTGAGCAGGAGCAGAAGGATGCTGGGATGAAGGCAGAGGCGCTACAGGGGGCACTCAAACAGCAGATGAAAGAGACGGAACAGGCCAGCTCACGTGTCAGTCAGCTGCAAAAGAAGGTGGCTGAGGTAGGGTTGGCTCAGGGCACTGCTGTGTGGGGTCGGTGTAGGGTTGGCTCAGGGCACTGCTGTTTGGGGTTTGGTGTAGAGTTGGCTCAGGGCACTGCTGTGTGGGGTCGGTGTAGAGTTGGCTCAGGGCACTGCTGTGTGGGGTTCGGTGTAGAGTTGGCTCAGGGCACTGCTGTGTGGGGTTCGGTGTAGGGTTGGCTCAGGGCACTGCTGTGTGGGGTTCGGTGTAGGGTTGGCTCAGGGCACTGCTGTGTAGGGTTTGGTGTAGGGTTGGCTCAGGGCACTGCTGTGTGGGGTTCGGTGTAGGGTTGGCTCAGAGCACTGCTGTGTGGGGTTTGGTGCGTGATGGGTGTTCTTGGTTGCCATGGTTTCACAGCTGAAGGAGAGTAAACGCAAGGACCTGGTAGCCATGCAGAACAAGATCATGCAGGTGGGTGTGTCTTGGGTGTGGGTGGGGGGTGAGAGGTGGTGATGCAAGGCGACATGTGTGGGGTTGAGGAATGTATGATGCGAGCCGTAGTGGATGTGAGTGCTTGATCCGTCTTACTGCTGTGGACAGACCTTCAAGGAGTCGGAGAGCAAGACGAAGGAACTCCAGGAACAGCTGAGTGCAGCTTTGCAAGAAAAGGAGGTATTGGAGGGGCGTGTAAGGGAGATGGAGACTGAGCAGGCTGCCAAGAGAGAGGCGGTGGGTGATTGCTGAGGTGTGATATGTGGTGGTGAGTGCGAGTGATGAGCTTTTGGTGTGTGCTTGCAGGACTGGAAGATTAAGAAAACTGAGAGCATTGAGGAGCAGAAGAGGTGTGCTGAGGTGGAGCAGGTAGGTGTGACACTGTACCCTGCCCAGCCAACGTGGGTGGAACCGAGGCCGCCTGGATCTGCTTATACTTCTGCAGTTAACAGCTGAGCTGACGAGAGCAAAGGAGGCAGTGCGAGTGCTGGAGGGGACGCTGGCAGATGTCCAGGAAAAAGACGCTCAGTTGACTGAGCGTGTTTCCAAGGAAGAAGCAGAGCTTAGGGAGCTGCGGCTCAGCCTTCAGCGGCAAGAGTCAGAGAAGGCAGCCAGAGAGCAGGCTCACCAGGAGGTGCGTGCAGCGTGGACTGGATGGATGGTGAGGTGGTTCACTTCATGTGCGTGCCCTGTGTGTGCTACCCTGCAGGAGGTGGCTTGTCTGAGGGAAGAGCTGCGAGTGTTGGAAAAAAGCCTCAAATCCTGTGATCCTGTGAAGCAGAAGGGAATGAGTGTGGAAGATGAAGAAAGGTATCGTATGCACGCAGTGCTGTTGCTGGTTGGTGCTGTGCTCTGCGTGAGAGTCGCACTCACTGTCAGCACACACTGGCTACCCTGATGGCTACGTAGTTTGTCCTTTGCATGTGCAGTGAGACGTCGCAGGCCCTGCAAGCCAAGGTGGAGTGCCTTGAGGTGGAGAAAAGGTCTCTGGAGACACAGCTCCTTGGCGAGAGGAAGCAGGCTGCGGATTCAGCTAAAGATGCCCTCTCCCTGAAAGGGCAGTTGGAGGAGGAGAGGGAGGCAGCATCAGAGGCAAGGCAGAAAGCTCAGGAGCTGAGGAACACCATCCAGCATCTGGAGAATACAGCAGAGCGGATGAAAGTGTGTGTGCGCGTGTGTGCATGTGTCCATGTGCGTGTGTGTGTGTGCTGGTGATTTGCATAAGTGTGCTATGTCATCTCTGGCCTTGTCAGAAGCATCTCCAGAGCGCGGAGGAGAAAGGCAGTAAGGGAGTTGAGGTAGGTACCATGGTCATGTGACTATCAGGTGACTAGCAGTGAGTGTCATGTGACAACCATGTGACACTGTAGAAAGTGGCTGAGCTCAAGCTCAAGCTCAGTGTCCAGGAACGTACAATCACGGAGCTCACGGCTGATAACCAGGTTGGTTTGTGGTGGCTCAGTAGTGGTGGAGAGCAAGTGTCAGTTATTTTATATAACCCTTCAGTCCCTGGAGAGGCGTGTGGCGGTGTTAAAGGAGGCCCATGGGGTGGCCAGAGCAGAGTCTCACAAGGCTCAGGAGAGTGAGAGCCATTTGCGTCATGAGTTGCAGGCATGCGTACTGGTGAGTCGCTGCTAGGCCACTGCTTGCAGCAATGAACCAGGCCACACTGATCTCTTATTCTGCGTGTGTGCGTGTGTGCGTGCGTGCGTGCCTGTGTGTGTGTGTGCATGTGTGTGTGTGTGTGTGTGTGTGTGTGTGTGTGTGTGTGTGTGTGTGTGTGTGTGTGTGTGTGTGTGTGTGTGTGTGTCTGTGCGTGTATGTGTAGAAATCAGACCTAGCTGAGGAGCAGTTGAAGGCTGTCACCAGCCAACTGGAGGACCTCCAGGCGCTGTGCAAGGAGTGTGGCACCAAGGAGGCCAAGTGGACTGAGGACAAGAGAGCGTTGGAGACAGAGCTGGGTGTGGTCCAGAGTAGGCTGGAGGAGACAGCAGAACTACTGGACAAGGAGAGAACTCTCAGGTACAGTGGGTGCCGGCTGCTTTGAGTGGGCACTGTGAGATGTCAGCATGCTTGTGTGCAGAGCGGAGGTGGAGGAGCAGAACGATCGCTCACTGGCCATGTTTCAGAAGAGTGCCACACTGCACAGCGAGGAGGTGAAGCGCTTTCAGGAGAACTTGTTTCGGCAAAAAGGTTTGGCTGAGCAGTACAGCCAGCGAATCACTGAGCTGGAGCAGGTAAAGGCGGGGGTGGAGGCTGAGCTGCTGGACATCAAGGCTCAGATGGAGCGTGCTGTGCAGGAGGGCAGTACTGCCAGCAGAGAGGTGGGTGGGGCCTGGGATCCAGCTGACTGTCCTGTATAGAGAGGTGTCCCTAATTCAGAGGTAGATTTGTACACAGCTCCATGTGGTTGGGACTGCAGACAGTGTCCTCATTAGAGAGGTGTCCCTTGTTCAGTATGCCCTTTATAGAGAGGTTCCACTGTGCAAGGATATGGTTGGGTTATAATGACCGGATTTCCACTTGCCAAAACGTTCACAGGACGATGTCGAAGTCACTTGATTCAAACGTTTATGATAAGGTTGAGTGTGTGTGTGTGTGACACTGGCAACGTATCCCCCTTATCAGCTGTCTGAGACTCGTCGAGAGCTGAACATACTAAAGGCCTCCCACCTGAAGCTGACCAGGGCAGCAGAGGAGCAAACGACGGAGGTACAGCAGCTGACAGCTGCTGGGCAGGCCCAGCAGGAGCAGCTGCAGGAGCTGCTCGGTGCGAAGGAGGAACAAGAGTACCGCCTTCAGACCACCATCGCCCAGCAGAGCAAGCTGATAGAGCTGGCCATGCAGACACGCACGCCCACAAAGGGCACGAGCATCACTAAGGTCTGTCAGCTTAGCCCATCGCTGTGCTCCAACAGTGACACACACTGTCCTCCATTCTGTAGCGACTGAAGAAGATTATTCGCCGAGGGCGTGACCCGGAGAGAGAAGTCGAGGAGTGGAGGGCACTGAAAGGCATTATTCAGAACAAGCTATCACCAGGTGGGCGGAGCTGTGGTTGGGGCAGCAGGTGGGCGGGGCTGTGATGTGGCTGATGCTTTCACCTGCAGCTGGTTCCTCTACAATCTCGCCCACGAGGTCTATCGGAAGGAGTGGGAGCTTTTTGAAGAAGTTTAAGAAATCCCCTGGGGCGGTCAGTCAGGACAGCACGACAACGGGAGACACTGCATCCGTTGCATCGTCACTGCCTGTTTCTCCTCCAAGCAAGTACCACTTGAGAAGGCCTCCTCGTTCAAGCAGCTCTGCAACACTGCCGGCACTTTCTGGTTTCTATTCATCAGTTTATTCTGAAATGGGAACAGGTAGCAGCTCCGAGGATGGGGCAGTCAGTGATGCATACGTAGGTGTCAAGCGGTCAGCGGCAGTTGTCACTGTTGACAAGCTGTCACCACCAGCTCTTGTCACTGTCCACAAGCGACCACCACTAGCCCCTATCACCGTTCACAGCATACCACACAGGTACCGTCAGTCTAGTAGTAGGTTCATTATATACATTTTCCCATCTGAATCTGAATGTGTGTGTGTGTCTGTTCAGGTTTTCTTCGCAGCTAGCCCTGCTCCATTCTGCTAAAGTTAAATGCTCCCTGTGCAATGCGTCACTTCAGCGTGGCACTCGCTACTCAAAGTGCACCTGTGAGTCATACCACATGTACTCTTCACACCCTCACTCCACTCCACATGTATGCCTCACACCCTCACTACACTACACATGTACGCCTCACACACTCACTACACTCCACATGTACACCTCACACCCTCACTGCACTCCACATGTACACCTCACACCCTCACTCTGTAACAGACTCAACTGCACACCTCTCCCCATCCAGATTGCAAGAATATGTATCACATGAAATGTGCTAAACTGGCGCCTAGCAACTGTGGGCTGCCCCCGTCTCTTGCTGAGTACACTGATGAGGCCCCGCCCCCAAAGCGGATCAAAGGTGACAAGGTGATATCTTCCAGCTCCGATGAAGCAGACAAATCTGGTGCCTCATCACTGCAACAAGGATGGGTGAACTTGTACAGGTGAGAAGTGGGTGTGGCCTGCTGTGTGAGGGGTGGGTGTGGCCTGCTGTGTGAGGGGTGGGTGTGGCCTGCTGTGTGAGGGGTGGGCGTGACCTGCTGTGCAAGGGGTGGGTGTGGCCTGCTGTGTGAGGGGTGGGTGTGGCCTGCTGTGTGAGGGGGCGTGGCCTGCTGTGTGAGGGGTGGGCGTGGCCTGCTGTGTGAAAGAGTGATTCCATTCCTGCAGTACTCGGGCGGGACCAGGACGAGAGGTCACTCGACGCTGGGCCGTCCTGACATCTGATGCAGTGAAACTCTTCACTACGGAGCTAGCTGTCCGGCGAGAGAGGCCTCTGCTGGTTTACCAGCTCACAGTCCCCACTACTCTGGAGACGCACCCCTCCCCCCGGGACCTCCCCCCAGCCCTCCAGTCTAGAGCAGACCACTGCTTCCTCCTGAAGCACACAGGGGGTCCCTCCTCCCAGCACCTGCTGCTCATGTCAGAGGATAAGGCTCACTGGACTGCTGCCCTAGGTCGGCTGCTGCTAGGTCCTTCCTCCAGCCCAAGTGCTGGCTGCAAACTGAAGGACTTTTCCATCTCACTGGATCCTCTGGACCTCAGCAGGCACTCCAACGGCACAGAACTGTCGATTTCGTCCGACATGTTCTCTGAAGTGTTGTAACTTTTAAGAGTTTCTCATTTGACCTGCAAGTTATACCCGGCTTATACCCTGGTGTGTTGTCATTGACTTTGCGGTTGAATAGTTTGGCCGAGACGCTCATTAACACCTGTCACTGAAGCCATGCGAGGGCGTGTGAGCGTTCGGCCGATTCAGGACTTGGACTAGCTGCCGAGCGACCGCAGCGTTAAACGTGTATTGGAGGAAACGCGACAAGCACACGAGTCTTATTGTTCGGCGCTAATGCGTTTACCTTCACTTTCCATCTGCGCCACTTAAACAGCGTCCCATGCGTGCAACCAGCCGTAAGGAGCGTGAGTGGCGTGCAGCCTGCATTAGACTGGTGCGTCGCGCTCCGTTGCGCACGCACTCTGTAGGTTTCTGGCAAGGTGACCTAATTCGGTGGAGGTGAGTGGTGTGCGCTGCTAATAGTGACATGGTGAGCGCATCAGTCGACTATTCCTAGCATGGCGTCAGCGCTAGGGAGTCCCAATGAGCCGTCCCACCGCGAGAGGAAGAGAGACCGCTTTGGGTTCATTCGCGAGGTGGAGGAGAAGGACACGCACTAGTGAGCTGCACCACATACAGCGATAGGCCTGGGGTGGCGGGGGGAACGGGCATTCCACTTCACTGGGTACTACACTGCCTGTGTCACTACTTGCTATAGAACCCTACTGTAAAGTCCTGGGTGGCTATATAGGGAGGTTCATGCTATGCAGCTATTAAGCCCTTTAACTCGCGAGAACACTGCACTAGTAAGGTAACCCGGGGTAATTCCGATCACAGGGTATTTCCGATCACTCGAATTAAAGCAGCCGTTCACTACAAAACACTACGTTTGTGAGAACAGCTGCAACACTGCGCTGGTAGTGGCAGCACTGAACTACAACATACCTGATAGCGAAGTGAGATGCTTGCTTCCCGTGCGCTGCCCGGCCGCCACCCTTAGTAACAGTGAAAGATTTGCCGCCATTTTTATTTGAACAAACTGCGAACTTTTCCTTCGTGCCTCCAAAATAAAGAAAGACGCTGGGGTACAAGTACGTGGAGATGAAGCCACATCTTCGCTGAGACGCAGGTTCTAATCTTAGGCAGGTTCTCATTCTAACGGTAGAATGAAGGCAGTACCTTTGTATGCAACATCAGAAGACAAAATCAGGAAAAGACATCCGAACAAGCGATTTGTGAACCCCATTCAAGTGCAATGCTAGAAAGGAGGAGGAATGGCTATGTTGTTACTACTTATCATGCTAGATAGTTACAGATGTTTAGTACTGCACTTTATACTTGCTTTCCCACAGAATTTTTATTGTGTTGCACACTAGCATTGCTCTCTAGACGTCAGCAGGACTTGACGCACTCCTGGACTTCGGCCTGAGCATACCAATCAATGCAGCCGCTCTTCCGTTACTCATTTGCGCCCCTACTACCAGCAGCATTTGCGAAACTCAGCTCTTTCAGCCAGTGACCGGAAATACCCCGTGAACAGCAAATCTTGGGATTTTTGACCGGCATACTAAAACGATTCGTTTCTCGTAGAAACAAGCCGCCAGTCCGTGTTAGTTTCGTCTATATAGGAGTACTTACGCAGTAATAAAAATAGCCTACATTCGGTATCTCTTCATTCCTTAGTTTAGAAGAGCGCGTCGATCGAATTCGGAAGTACCGAAGGGTGACCGGAAATACCCCGTCCTACCTTACTTACTGTATACCTCAGTCGCATAGTCAAGATTAAACATTACAGGCTTGCCTTCCCCCCTCCCCCCCTCATGTATGCTAGGATGGGTCTGGTATCTGTAGTCTACCACACTCTGTCCATGCCCCTCTCTCCTCCAACATCTCCCCCGCCCATCTGCTGTCCTCCTTGTTGCTGCAGCTTTGTGGAAATACCGTTAAGTGTCGTCCGGGAGAGAGAGCGGCGATGGCTGGCAGTGCTGAGTGACTGGGACGGATGGGCTAGCAGAAAGCCCCTGAAGGTCAGCGGCTGCAGCTTCGCTCCTAGAACAGGACAAGCCAACCACCAATGGAGTTGGCCTTACAGTCCCTTCACAACTCAAGCCTGCCCTTCCCGAGCCTCCCACAGTGCACTCATGAATGACCACTATTAGCCTTATGCCTACAGTCATGTCCCTTGCCTGTCTTGTTTAATATTTAGTCCCAGGAGGTACCATTTAAAAAGGGGGGTCCAGTTTTTTTCACACCAGGTCCCCATTCACCGTCTCTCTTTGTGCTGCGTGCCCTCCATGCCTCAGATCCAGCAGCTGTGTCGCAAGGGCATCCCCTCCTCCCTGAGACATCAGGTCTGGCTGCATTTGTGTGGAGCACCAACGGCTCGTTTACAAGCAACCACCACCTACCAGGTGTGGCAGCCACCTTAGACAACATACACACACATCTACAAGTCATGTGATAGTCTTGTGACCTCATGTGATAGTCATGTGACTTTGTCTAATTGCACCTGTGTAGGAGCTGCTGTCGTCTAAGTGCAGTGATATGGATTGGAAGTGTATACAGTTGGACTCGGTGCGTGTGTTCAACAACCATGAACTCTTTCAGTCGCCACAGGGGTAAGACAGCCCTTGCTCTCTCACTGCACAGCCCAGTCCCCGTAACGCACATGGCCTCCTCCACCTGCAGGAGAGATGACTTATGCAAGGTTTTAAAGGCATTCTGTGTCCACAGGAAGGAGATTGGCTTCAGTAGTGTGAGCACGCACACCATGAAGTAGCTAACACCTCCCTTGCAAGTGGTCCCTGCAGCCACTCTCCTCCTCCTCACAGGGCCTGTCCTTCATTGCTGCAACACTCCTACTTGTCATGCCAGCAGAAGTGAGCACCACATGACAGTGGCAGACATGTCACACAACCTGATGACTCTGCCCCTTCCCCACAGGATGCCTTCTGGAGCCTTGTCCAGCTGGTGGACCACTACATTCCAGAGTACTTTGTTCCCGGGATGCTAGGGTACAAGGTGGATGCATGCATCTTAGAGGACCTCCTCACGCAGCACCTCCCTGCCGTGAGCTGCTTCCTGCAGGCCGCTCGCTACGAGACCCAGATGCTCTGCTGTGACTGGTTCATTCTGTTGTACACAAGGTGGGCAAGGCTGCAGGAAGTTGGCAGATTTTGTTTGGGTGATGGGAGGGCACCCTGTTTGTTTATCTCTGGTCCCGCCTCCAGGACCCTCCCCTGGTCGTGCGTGCTACGGATATGGGACATGTTCTTGTGTGAAGGCAGCCCTGTTAAGTTCCGTGTTGCCCTTGCTCTGCTCAAACTGTCCTTTGGCAAGCGGAAGCAGAGGGAGCAGGCTAAGGAGTGAGTGCCCATCGACCACACTGTGTAGAGGGGGAGAAACGAGAACAGCTAGTGCTGCTGCAAACATTGAGGGGATGAATCAAATGTGTTTGGTTTGGACGTACCCTTTTGGTGCACTGCTCCTGGCATGGCGGAGTAGGGGTGTAGGTACAACTGCTAACTGCTAACTTGTGTGTGTGTGTGTGTGTGTGTGTGTGTGTGTGTGTGTGTGTGTGTGTGTGTGTGTGTGTGTCGGTGTCGGTGTGTGTGTGTGTGTGTGTGTGTGTGTGTGTGTGTGTGTGTGTGTGTATGTGTGTGGTGTGTCTGTGTGTGGTGTGTGTGTGTGTGTGCGTGTGTGTGGTGTGTGTGTGTTGTGTGTGTGTGTGTGTGTGTGTGTGTGTGTGTGTGTGTGTGTGTCAGGTGTCACTCTCACTTGTATTGTAGGTTCTATGAAATCTCCCAGAAGTTGCACCACCTCAGCATCTTTGAGTCGCATGAAGACATCCTCCTACCAGAGGCACTGAGGTTTGCTGTTGCTCCTGCGGATGTGGATAGGCTCTACCTCAAACACAAGAAGACACTGCTCCAGCAGCAGCAGACTGGGGGCGTGACCCGAAGAGCCACCTTCTGTGGTGCCGCACGGGGAAGCCCCTCAAGATTAGCATGATCGAGACTCAACTATTGTATACCTCAGAATTCTTCAGGTTTTCATTTATTTACAATATTAACTATAGCAGGTGTATAAATTTCTTTATCAAGCCTAAGGACAGTATCAGTATGAGCTAGTTGTCAAGGCTCATTAGGAAAGCTGTGCCTCGCTTGATCCAGACATCACGGTGCTACAGAGCCAGACTTGAGGTCCACGCCATAACAAAGGCGTTTGCTTTTGCGTATAAATCACAAGCATACCTGCATGCATCTGCAGGTGCAGAACAAATCTTGTGCACCAGACCCTAGTCTCATGGAGTGTGGTGGGAGGGGTAAGGTGTGTGGTGAGAGGGGTGGAGGTGTGTGGTGGGAGGGGTGGAGGAGTGAGAGAGGAATTGAGTGTGGTGGGAGGGGTAAGGTTGTGGTGAGAGGGGTGGAGGAGTGTGGTGGGAGGAGTAAGGTGTGTGGTGAGAGGGGTGGAGGTGAGTGTGGGAGGGGTGTGGGAAGAAGCGAGGTGTATGGGAGGGAGTGAAGTGTGGTGGGAGAGGTGTAGGGGTGTCAGAGAGGTGGAGAACTGTGGTGGGAGGGGTAAGGTGTGTAGAGTGAGGGGATGCAATGCCAATGCAGCACAGACTGAGATATACACTTATCAATTTGCCAACAAGACCCACCCCTCTCCTCCCCTCTCTTCTTCACACCTGCAGGCACAAATGACAAGGCTGGAAGCCCATTCTACCTTCTACAATGGATGCCCCCCTTCTCCATCAAGGAGTCCCTGGCTCCACTGGAGGACTGGAGCTACCCCAGCATGGACCCTTCTACATAGCTGAGCAAGCCACTTAAAGGCAGCCCCTCCTCCCACCAGCACCATTAGTGTGACCCTATTCCCTGGTAGGACTGACCTTCAACACATTGTAGTGTACGCACACACACACACGTGTGATTTGCAGCCAGCCAGTGCATACACAGTGTGGTGGTTACATGCAGTGTGACATGAGACGCAAGTGGAGCTGCAGACGCTGCAATGTGTACGTGTGCACTCTGATCCCTGGCAAGATGGGGCCAGCACAAGTAATGGACTATAGTTCAAGAAGAAGAAGACATTGCAGCTAATACAAACTGCTACACTCGTGCAAATTCCGTTTCACATGAGGTGCACCTCCATAACCTGCTACCAATACACAGGGCAGTGGCTGCTTATGTGTGCATATCTGTCTAGCATGTGACTTGTTGAGCCATCTGTATGTTGTATGTGAGGCTGTTCTGTCCTGCACACATACAAGCAACAGCTAACTTTGAAAATGTACATTAATTGAGCCCCCTAAGCAATAAAGCACTTAGCATGTTACCACCACTGCCCACCTTGCTATCACATGCAATACAATATTGAAATACACACCTACTATCACTATATCTATTTACATACAATCATTTATATATTCCAATATTATGATACAATGTAAATCCAATGACTACCAGAAATTGTCAAAAGTGGATAACTCTTGAAGGAGGGCTAGAGAATAAACTCTAAGTGTTCGAATTCAGTACATGTGGTACAAGTCAGTTGTGCTGAAGACACAGCCGGCCAATGCAAAGCCCAGTGTGGAAGGGATGCGGCCTCGTCCATACTCCACCATCCAGGTCCCCGCTGCCCACTGTACGCCTGCAGTCTCACCTCACATATGTACATACAATGTCACCTGGACGTAGGAGATGTGATGATGTTGCTAGTGTGGTGTGTAGCAGTTTGGGTTCCTGAAACCACACACACACACC